>CAJVPT010001208.1:0-22696 GCA_910592055.1 Acaulospora colombiana
CGAGTGGCAGCAATCGAAAAGAATTCGGCAATATTTTTATTATTAAATTTAATCAAATTCGGCAATAATTCAGCTGCCGAATGACATAATTTCGACTAGTGTCACTCAAATCTTTTTATGTCTCTGCCTTGATTTTTGTGTTTTGTATATATGTGATAGAAGAATGGATTCCTATATCTGCAGGTTATATAAGCTTTTGATCATTAGCAACAGACTCACCAATCAGTCTGCTACAGTATAAGTAAATATTTGTATATATAAGTAACTAATTATTGTATGAGAAGTATTCTACAAAATAGATATTCCTTCAATTTACTTTTTTCTTTAAATATCAGTATTAGTAAAGTTATGATAACTTGTTTTTATTGAAAAATTAAAACAAAATTTACAATAGTTATAACTTAATCAACTCATTTTTATATATAAATACTCTAAGTTGAATTTTGAAAACAATATTACACTTCCTTATTAGATTGATTATAATCTCTATCTATCAAAAGCATTTTTAACAGTTTGTCACTATTAATTAATCTGAAAATTAATAAATTGTTAAGTTAAAAAAAAAAAAGGAAAAAATTAATTAAAGGAAAGAAATAATTCAAGATTTATCAAAAAAGTTCAAAAATAAAAATAATCTCTTCTTAAAAGAAATTTATTTAATTGAGATAGTCTTCTTGCTTTACTTGAATCTCAAAAAATATATTTTTTTAATATCTATGGCATTTGACAAGTCAATTCAACTATTTTTTATTTAAGCAAATACTAGATTGAAATATCTTAAGAAAAATATTTAAACCTTATTTTTTTTATTAAAGCTTTGTTATTATATAAGAAATTTATATAAAAAATGAAAGTTTGTAATTTATATTTTCTATCACTTGATCTTTTGATATCATAAAAGTTTTTATTAAGAGACTTGAACTTCTAAAAACTAATATTTCCAAAAATTCTTTTCAATTACTAGTGACATTATCAAATTATATGAGTGTAAATAATAGAAGCTTGTTTATATTTTAGAAACCAATATATTTTATATCAGTCAATTATCTTTAATCAGAATTTGATCTATTAAAAATTTAGGATCAAACTAAGATAAATAAAATTTTTCAAAAAACTATTAAAATAGAAGCTTTAAAAAGACTAAAACAGTTTAAAAGAAAGAAAATAAGTCTTTTAACTATAATAAAACCTTTGTAAATCTCTTGCTTCAAAGATTAGAAGATCTTCAGATACTTTACAATTAATTTTTTTTTTATTAAAAACTTTCTTTCTATTGGTATTGTTAAAATTAATTAATAGTTATATTTTTTATTAATTATTATCTATAGTTTTTGTTTATCTTATTACTTTAATTCTATTTTTAGATTATAAGATATATGTGATGCAAAATATGTCTCATTAGTTTAGAGGGTAGATCCAATTATTAGGATAAAATAATAATTTACATAATACATATTATTTAATTTCTTTATTATATTATTTTATCTTACCTATATTTAGTTAATAGATTACTCAAGTAAGTATATCTATATATTGATCTGATTTAGCAAATCTGGCAGATCTGATTATTTTGATCACTTTAGTTATCAAATAATTAATATCAATTATATATATAAAGATTAACTATCCTAGAATTAAGAAATAGTTCTATACTAGATGGTCATACAGTTGCCCTATTCTGGTTGGATAAGACATAAATAGATATCCCTTGTACTATTCGTTCATCTGTAAATTCTTAGATAGTATGGGTAATTACTCATCCTGGGTTGTCCCTAGAACCAATCTTGACTCTAATAAAGTTTCAGAACTGGTGCAGGAATAAGCTGGCACTTTTTTTTTTAAAAAAAAAAAAAGATTAACTATCCAAAGAAGTTAATCCAAGATAAATTTTATTTACAGAATTCTCTTATTCTTGATATTATATATTTTTAATAAATCTTTTAATTAAATCAAATCATTTAAGCCTCTTTCAATGTGTTTGTATAATCTCTACTATCCTTAAAATATCAACTTTAATATACTATAATCAAGATATTCTTTCTCAAATTAAAGTAAATTACTGTTATGGTTATCTCATCTATCTATTTGTTTTAAAGATTAATGAATAAGTTAATAGTATCAAAGGTATTACCTGACTTTTAAAAAAGTTTGTAAACAATAGAGAAAAGATAGTAAGGACTCTTGAAGTCAGATTTCAAGTTATTTTAAGAAAAGTGTTAAGACTTATTATTAACAAAAAGTATAAAACTACTTGCAAAATCTTTCTTGTCTATGATCAGAGAATCAGTAGAAAGAGTTTTTAGATTTATCAAAAAATTTTAACTATTTTCATAATTTTAACTATACTACTTCTTTTTTTTTTTTTTTGATATATACAACTTTTATACATTTTATTAATTATATATTATATATTTACTCTTGTTTATAAAGTGATTTTATAGACTTTTTCTATACTTAGCAAAATAATAAAACCAATTGATAATATATCCATTGTAATATATTGTCCTTCAATTAGGTATTAATATGTTTAGGCTCTATTAAAGTGTGTAGTGAAGATATTATATATGCTTATAAATCCTTGGATAATATTTTTCAATGTGTCTATAACAATCTCTGATGGTTATATTTGTGTTTGATCCTGGAAATATGATTGTGTTCAGTTGTTCTTTTCTTTCTTCTTTTATTTTATTTTATTAGTGAAGCCTTACACTTTTTTCTAAGCTTGTAAGTATTTACATCTATTTCACTATATATTGTATATAATAAAATAAATATTGTTAATATAGCTTCAAATAGTCTTCACCACCTTACTTGGATTTATAAACTTGCTAAATATACTTATTATCTTTCTATTAATAACATCTTTAATTAGGAGGTTCCATAGATTCAATTTTTGGATATGTTTAAAGATTTTTTTTTTTGCAATATATAGACTTTTTTTTTCTATTCTTGTTGAGATTTCATAATATATTATTGGAATAATCATTTCATTTATTTTGATTCCATAGTATACATATCAGAAAGAATGAATGTCATCTTCTGTTACAAAACATATAAAACATTTGATTAATATGTATACTATATGTTAATTTTTTTATGTAACTTGTCTATAATATGAAGTTTGGAATTTCATAGTTTAATTGCAAATCTTCACTAAATATAATTAAGATTATTAGTGTATACTAATAAATTTAGATAGGTATAACAGTTCTGCAGGTAGTTTCTAGTCTATGTCATTTCATTGTAATAGTGGAATATCACTTATATATCAGTTTTGCTTATTATATTTGTTTTAGTGCTTTTTGAATTAAACTGATATTTTGATTGTTTTATTATATAGGAAAGTAGCTATTGTTACTTTTAGGATTGTTGTAATTGAGGTACCATCTTTTATATAATTCATTGGGGCTGTTTTTACTATCTTATTAATTGTATAAATACAGTAGTTATATTTTGATTTTTGTCTACTTTGTTCTAATAAATTGTTCAGTATACAGCTTAAATAATCAAATATAGATTTTGGATGAGTCATATTCAGAGATACTTTTAGTTTTATGGAATACTGCACTGATTATTTTCTTGATTAGTCTAGTTAAGTCTGTGTTCATTTCTATGATAGTTTAATATGGGATACATGTTATAGCAACTGTTACTATAATTATTTCTGCTCTAAAGGCTATACTTGTTCAGTAATTTTACTTCCTACTGTTTTTGAAGTATTTTTGAGTTTGTCTTTTATAACAAGATTGATTCCTATTGATATTGATTGCTTGAAATTGAAAGCTTTGTCAGTTGTTATATGGATTTTTCTTTTTCCTTCCATTTTCATGAAAATATTAGTGAGTCTTTGTTTGACTAGGTTGATTAGTTCAAAAAATTTTATCAGTTTCTTGATAGGAGCTAGTATACAATTTATTCAGATAGAGTCAAAACTATTATTGGGTTTTTTTCATCTATTTATCAATGCTGTTGTGTGAGTTCTATATTCTTAGTTTTGTGCTTGAGTTGGTGGTGTAGGTAAATTTTGATGTTGATATAATTGGTACTACTGTAGTTGTATATCGTGAAGTCTTGAAGCAACACATGGCAAGTTTGTTATCTATATTCTCATTGAGATTACAGTCTTTGCATTTTTCTATAGGAAATTTATTACTCATGATATAGTAATGTGATTTGAGTACATTTTTCTTAAAGTTGATATATTTGCTCAAGGTTCTTTCTTTTAATATAGTACCAGGATAACTCCAGTTCTATTTGATTTTTAACAGATGCCTATATAATAGATTTGATTTATGATTCGGGATTAAAAATGTTATATGTTTTATGTTTGTTTATGTATTATTGGATGGTTATTTTAAGTTGCTGAAACTATAGTAGCTCTTTTTTCTTGTTCATTTTATAGTGTATTGTTTTCAATTGATACTATTTGAATGTCTTGGTGCAATAGATATTGAGTATTTATTTAATCCAGATTATATTATGTGTTCTGAGACTTTTTTGATTTTGTTATAGTTTGTTATGTTTGTAATGTTTTGATGTATATCAATTCTATTGTGTAAATACTTCTTTTAGTGTACTGGTATATTGAGATGCTTTGTGCTTGAATTTTTCTAAAAAAATTCTATAGGAAGTTAATTCAAAGGATATGTACTTTGAAGCACTACTTGAAAACATCCTAACTTTGTCATGCTGTCTAATGGAGTTGTTGTGTTTATAGTCTTACTATTTGATTTACTATATTGTTATTGATATAAAGTTCTTATATATTGCTGCAATATTTTTGTAGTTGTTAAATACATATTTCTATAATGTTATATAAGATACTACTATGTATTATTAATTTGGAATAGAGGATACTAATTGAACTCTTCTTTTGAAGCTGATTTGGATTTTTCTATTTATTCAATTGATTTTATGTTCTAAGAGAACCAGATCCATTAGCAAGTATTCAATATATGGGAAGAGACATAGTTTAGAATATATATGTATATCTTATCTATAAAATTTTTCTGAGCTGTGATGTTACTTATAATGCAGATATTCTTTTTTATAAGTTCTTATTGATAACTTTTTCTTTTGTTTTACTTATATCAAATTCTGAGTACTCTGATAGTTTATGTTTTGTGTTCTCAGAAGTATCATTAATTTTGATTTAGCTGAATTGATAATAATTCTATTAAAGTAATAAAAAAATAAACAGATTGTTATAATATCTTCCAGTTGCTTATAGTTCTGGAAGATTATTGTGATATTATTTATTTATGCTATTATTAAGATGTTGATTTTGGTCAGACTGCTATTGTCTAGAATAGAATTTTGACATTTAATTTGATAACCTTTCATTTTACTTAGCATAATGATAAAAGAGTCATAGTAAATATATCAAAGGTGGGATGATATTATATTTCTTTGATTGCTACCTTCATCTATCTTGTATGAGTCAATAAGTCTGAAGAAAGTAATAACCTTGTAGACCTATTTTTGAAATAGTCTATGATAGTTTTAATTAGTTAATTTGGAACCTTGATTCATTATAGTATCAATATAAGCCTATGTGTGTTGACAAAGTTATAAGTTTTGTTTATATTTTGAAATAGTGAATAATAGTTGTTTCTTTTTCTGGTATCCTTCAGGACTTTATTTATAATCATTATTTATTCATATGTACTGTTCCCAAATAGGGCTACCCAGTTATTATTTTACTTCTTATTTTTATTTTTTATTTTTTTTTTAAGCTAGCAAAGTTATATATCCAGTTTTTATTTAATAATTGATACCTTCTTTTATACACAAATTGAATTGTGAAAAAGATTACATTTATGATAGGAAAAAAACTGTTAGCTCAGTAACTATGTGAACCATGTGACTTGCTGCAGTTTACCTGATAGCAAATGTTAGTATGTCATAACTCCACTAACACTAATATTTAAGGAAAAGAGTAAGTTAGATAAGTATCTATTCTGTAAAATATTGCTCATACACTGGTTGGTTACATCTATATATGAGTATCTATTGATGTTTTATATGGTTCCGCCCTGTTGTTCCCCTGTGCTTGTTGGTCTTTGGGTCCCTTTTGTACATTCACGTTTCTTCTTCGATGAGATTCCTTGGGTTTTTTCCCATTTTATGATCAGGTCACACCTCAACTTTCAAATTTCTCTCTTCTCTTTTCAAAACCTATCTGTTGTCACCTTCAGGTCCATCTTCACTGCCTTTGCATCCCCTGTGATTTCTTCTACTGTATGTCTCATTTTGTGTATGATGGCTCCCCTTATAATATTCAGCTATCCTATCTTGTTCAGTTCTTCTGCTTCTCTTGACGTTAGTGGGTTGAGGGGCCTTTTCCAATTTTCTTGTATAGCTTCCCTTTGTTTGTTACTATTTACCCTAGCTGTGCACTCTTCAATAAGGAAGAATGTATACCTCCCCCTCAATTTTGTCCTGTTGGGTCCACAGATAAATGGATATAGATTTCTTTCTTCATGTTGCTTGCATATTATGCATGTTGAGTTTTTGTACAGGTATATTTTCATATTGTCGTGGGCTATTCCAGTGAGTCCGTCGCTAATTCGCAGTACCTCACGTAATTCAGACTTCTCAAGAATATTCACAAACAATACAAAGAAGAGAACGCCTCCTATAAAGAACACTTAGGGAAGGCAGAGGCGTGGTGATTGACTTGACCGAAGGGAAGTTCTCTTTATTGCATTCTGTTTCTTTGGTATATCACTAACTCTTATCTCTATTCTCAATGAGAGCTATTTTTCCTAACACATTCAGCTCTGCCTTTTCGGCATATATTGGTAAGCTATTTATACTTTTCTATCTAACAATGGCTATCTACTTTACAATTGGCTATACTAACCCTAAGCTTTGCTAAACTTTCTATACTTTTCAATTACACACAGTTCCCTTATCAGTACCTGAGCCTTATCTATAGTTTCTTATCTTGCGATACTCAATCATTCATGTCAGACTTTTGGATTTTTGGATTCTAGACCATTAGATGTAAATTGCATCACCCACGTGACCCATAACAATATGTTCATATTTGCTACTGTGGGATGTTCATTGAGCCATGTTTTTCAATGAAATGCTCTATCTTTGTGATTCTATTGATCTGTTTTGAATGATGTTATTTTGGAGGGTGTTAATGTTTCCATAGTGAGGTTTCAATCTATTTTCTTGGACTTCTGTCCAGAGAGCCACTCTTGTGTTCTTCATAGGGTTCTCCATTTGCTTGTCCATTTTGTCTTGAGGAGAGTTTTCTCTATTGTTCTAAATGGGAGATCCACAAAGGACTGGTCCCATCTGAGTACTGTCATGTTGCTTGTCGAGTGTAACTCCTGGATCCTTATTATATCTCTAGGCTTGTATAGTATTGTTGTTGTGGCAAGCTTGTTGCTGCCTCGTTTTCTTCATTTTTTAAATGTCCTTTGACCTTTATCCACTTTATCTTGATATTCTATATAACTATGATTTCTAGAATAGTGTTGACCAGGTTCCTGTTTGGGGTTTTTGTTTTTTGATTCTTGGTTTTGTTCTTTTTCCTGATTTTCTGAACTGCGTTAATTGCACCTTGACTATCTGTGATTATTTCTATCTTCTTTCCTGCATTTACTATATTAACTGCTGTTAGTATCGCTGTTAATTCTACTCTGGTAAAGGAGGGGTGTCCTGTGTTTCTGCTTGAAATGCAATGATATGTGTTTATATCTTTATTTGGATTACCCACCTGATTCCCATTTTACTGTTCATGTGTCACCTTGTAAAGGAGCCACTAGTATATATCTTAAGATTGTTCTGGTTGCTGATTTCTTGTGCAATTTGTTGTAACTTTGCTATTATTCTTTCGGTGGCCTTTAGCCTCTTCTGGATTAGAACTTTTATAATTGAGAGGGGGTCTATATATATTGATGGTAGATTTGTGTTCAGGTCTTTTCTGTTGATTTCCTTGAGGGCAAGCTTTATCCCTTGTAATGAAGATTGCAGTCTGTTAATTGAGGGTTGCTTTGTGTCCCTGTCTTGTGCTTGTGATGAAATGCAACCTTGGGTGCTCTTCTTCACCTTGATATTCACTGAGATTGTCAATAACTACATTATTATACATTGTTGTTGATCCTTGTACTGCCTCCTGAGTTCTGGATTGTTGAAGAGACAGCCTTTGTATTTATGGATTGAAGATGTTTGATTTTCTCTGATCATGTGGGTGACCACAATGGATTGGCTGTCGAGAACTTTCTTTTTCTTTGTTATTATTATTGTCTTGTCTCTTTTTGTAGCTAGCTATTTGATTGTCGATTGATGTTGAAATGGGGTCACCGGTGTGTTGGACCTAAAGCTATTGATAGTAGGGTTGTTGATTCTGTTGTCTCTTGCTGATGTCATCTCACTTCCTGTTTCTTCCTGTAGGATGTTGAGCTCCCTTACTAGTTTTTTCATCTCTCTATACCATATGGGTGTCCTACCTTGTTTCCCTAGTCTGGCTTTCACTTGTTGACAGGAGAGAAATCTTATCTTGCTGTCATTTAGTAGATGATCTAGGAAAAGAATTCCTCTTCATCTGAGTAAGTGTCTATATTTGTTGTACCAATCTTCTGTGACCATCTCTCAAATGGTTTTCCCCTTCTTCTTGATTGGTTTTCCAAATCACGTATATTATGCTGGTGCCATTGTGATTCCCTGATATTTCAAAATGTTCAGGATCTCATTCGTTAGGTTTTTCCCTTTCTTTTTCTGAAATGGAAGTCTATCTATCAGGATTGACTTCATTGACCAGTATTCATTTTGCAAGTGCTGTAGTCTAATTTGTGTTGTTGTTCCTCCTAAGTTGTAGCTATTTAATCTATTATGTAGGCTCTTATCATGCAAAAGGATCTGTCTGTTCCATAGGTTGAAAAGTTTGTAACCAAAGTCTGCATAAAGGATACAATTTGGGGTCGTTGATGCTAGTTCCACTTTGTGTTTGAAAATCTTATTTATTTTATCCCTAAGTCTATCGCATTCTTTCTCTATCAAGGTCATGTCATTTAGAAGGTACTCGATTGTTGAAAAGAGTGCATAGTTGACTATATATCTCATCTATTTGTCTGTAACTTTCTTCTATACCAGGATTTTGATAATTGCCTCTACTTTCTCTTCTATTATCTTCTTTTGATGAACTTTTTTCCCATTCACCGATATTCATACTCCCAGAATTCTTGTCACTTCCTCTTTTTAGAGTGGTGGGATCAGTGTTCCATTTGTTATGATGCCTGACTCTTGATATTTTTTACTTGTGTTTATGCAAATCAGTATTGATTTTTTGCTATTGAGCTGTATATCATTTATCTTAAGGAATTCTGTCGCTTTGTTTATGATAGCTTGCATTCCAGCTTGATTGCTTGCAAACCATGTAATGTCATCCATATATGCTATTACTGTTATGTTTATCTTTTTTTTCTCCATGTTTATCATCTTCTTTGGGTTTGATGGAGTAAGGTCGTGAATTACTTTGGTTTCTATTGTATATCCTTTATGTCTGTCCTCAATCTCCTGCAGGAAGGGGTCATAGAAAATTCTCTATAGGAAAGGGGATATAATATCTCCCTGGTCTAATCTGTCTTGTATAGGATATTCTTTTGTGAGTCCATGTACTGTGATTACCCTGTTATTCCTTCAACTAATGTGTTTTTTAGAATTCCAATTATCCTTTTTTATATATGGATTCTTCTGAGTAACTTGATAATTATTCCTCTGTTGATTGAGTCATATGCTTTGCTGATGCCTTGGCTGAAGATCCGGGCCTCTTTTTTGAACTCTCTTGCTTCTTTCATGATATTGTTCAGAATGTGGATTGGTTCTTGTGTGCTTTCACCCAGAAGTCCTGCCCAGTTATTGTGATATAATATCTTGTGTCTATTGCATATTTCCACTAGTCTTGTTGCTATAATACTCATGAATATCTTTCTTGTGGTTTCCAACAGTGTGATTGATCTTGTTATATTGATATCTCCTAACTAGTCTTTAGGTTTGGGAATTGGGTATACATTTTCTTTCCTCCAGTCTTTTGAAATATTCTCTGTGGCTAGAATCTTATTGAAAAGCATCTCCAACATCTTTAGTCTATCCTTCCTCAGGTTTTTCAGCGGGATATATGGTATTTCAGATGGGCCTGGAGCACTTGCACTTTTTTTCTTTCTAATTGTGTCGCTTATTTCTGACACCTCGATTCTGTCATGTGTTTTTTCAAACCAATTTTCCTGAATATCTTGTTTGGGTGCATATTGTTATTGCCAAAATAGATATTTCTTCACATCCAGTACATTTCTTGATTGGATTCATTCTTGGAAGTGTTTCTTAATTTTGTCCTTAATTTCTTTTGGGTTTGTTATTATCTCCACCTCATTCTCTTGGTTTCTTTCAACCAGTCGTTGGGTATCCATGACTCTGGGTTGCTGGTCTAGTATACTGTTAATCATCTTATATGGTTGCTCTTTTAGCTGCTTGTATCTCCACTTTATTCTTTTCTGGATCATCTTTTCTTTTGCCTGTTCTACTTTAATCTTGGTGATTGCATTCTCTGCTTCTCAAATCTCTTTGGTTTCTAAAACTATTTGTGTAGGGATTCTCTGTTTTGTAAAGTGTTCTTTTTAAAGAGTGATGTAAGTGTCAAGAGTAGGATCAGTGTGTTAATTTTTTTAACTTCCTTCTCTATTGCCTTCCTGTCTTCTTCTGTTTTGGATTCTGGTTCTATGAGCCATGCCTGGCACCTTCTATATATTTTGTCAAGTTTGAGCTGTTTGTGCATTAGCTATTTGTACTTCGACTTGTGTATGGTTCTAATGTTTTTATTTCACTTTTTCTTTTTAAGTTTTATTTTTGTAGCTGCCATTATTGCTTCTTTAAATTCGTTCCATATTTTTTCTGCTGTCTTTGGGTTTGCCCTTAGGGTTCCCTTTGCTATTTAGTCCATTTTCTTTGAGAAGTTGATCTATTGTTTTGATATAGAATTCTGATAGTCAATCCTATTCTGCCTATTGTTCTTTCTGTTTGCCAATTTGAACTATGAACCATGTGGTGTACTGAGCTCTATCTGATCATCTTGTGATCACTTTTGATTATCATATCTATTGTGATATGATTCATATTGATCACTTTTGGGAGTAGGGGACTGGATGTCCATTTGTGATCTATTCTGCTCCCATACTCTGATTTGGGCCTGTTATAGGTATAGTTTTTCTTGGTCAGGTTTATGTATCTGTATATATCATCAAGCTCAAATACTATTAGTAAGTTAATGATGTGATAAGGTTTGCTTCTTCTATTTCTTTTTGTCATATGGTCTAAGTGTTCGTCTGCTACCTCATTGAAGTCACCCATTACTACAATAAATATGTTTTTCCCTTTTGCCTCAACAATTTTTTTCTTGATCCATTGCTTGAGTTTGACCCTGTCCTGCTTCTTCACTTCATTTGCTGTATTATACACTGTTATAATTTAATATTAGATTTTTCCTTTGAAGACCAAGTCTAATAGCAGGCCTTGGTTGTTGCACTCTTCTTTGTTGAACACATGTGTTGTCCACTTCTTCTCTATTACCATACAGTAGCTATGCCTGCTCCATACATCTGTTGTATTGATTTGATTGTCCATATGTGATATCTGTTTTCAACATCTCTCTACCTCTTATTTTCTGCAAACTAGGTTTTTATTATTCCAAGTATATCTATTCTAGTTTCTTGACAGTATTTTAATATTGCTAGTTGGTCTGTTTCTAAATTGAGTCTTCTGATATTTAGTGTTTCTATTTTCCAGATTTCTTATATTTGTTTTAAATTGTTATCTCTTATTTCTCACCTATTGCAAGCTACTTGCTTTGTTTGATTATTAATCATAAATATTTGGAGGGAGCTGGGGGCTGTTTCTGTTATGCTTAGTGTCTCAATGGGTGTGTCTAAGCAATCCATCATTTCTTTCATATGACTAATCCTTCTATTTAAGATTTCCTTTGCTGTCTGATGTTTATGCCTTTGAGTGATGGGATTCTGAAGCTTGAACTTGTTGTGGATGAGCCATACCTAACCTGGGAGTCTGTTATAGCTGGTCCTTTGACTTTGACCAATGGTAGTAACTCCATTGGCATTATTCTTCTATCCAGTATATGTATCTGATGTTTGATTGCTTTCATGTCGACTTGAAGTTGTCTAAGAGCCTCCAATATTGCTTCCATTTGTGTTGCCTGGTGTGAGAGTCCTCTTGTGATACTCGCTTATGTTCATCTTGTACTAGTTGTACTTTTTGTATTAGACTACTTGTTGTGTCTGAACATCAGCTGTCCTCTTTATTATAGAGGTGGAAGTCTAGGCTGACCAAGTCTATTCGTCCTGTCTTTTTTAAGGTTGTCCTTTTTTCGACATTGTAAGTGTTGAGTTTGTGCTCTTAGGCACCACATCCAAAACAGAGCTTTGCTATTTTGGGCACCCAGGCTAGTTTCACACCTTCCAGGTGGAACATAGAGCCTCTTGTTGTATTTAGGTCTTGCATGTTCTTGAAATAAAGAATAGTGAATTGTTTATTTTGATTGAGGTAATTGAGAGGGATATAGCATGCCTGCACCTGAGTTTGAGTGATGATTTCTTGTAACTCTCTTGCTGTGATTCCCAAAGGGAGGTTTACAAGTATTACACTGTATTGGTTCCTTTTTTCTTTACCAGTCTGGTTTTGACTATTGGGTATATCCACATGTAGATGTTGTCCTTATAGAAGAACCATGTCTGACCATATTCTTTGAATGCTTCTTTGAAGCTGATCTGTAATATTTCAGATTGGATCCCCCTACTGATTGTAGCATAATATGTTCAATTATGATTTGTTTGTGAATAAGCTGGCAATCTCATTTTTTGTTTAGTAACTGGGAATGTCCCAGATCCTTATGGATCAGGCTTTGTTCTCAGGGATGCCGATCTATGGTGCTAGTCTAAATTTGATATCCTCGTTATCAGTAATCTCCATCTCGCATGCAGCTAGGGCCTCGTGGTAACTACCAAAAATAGCTGTGATCATTGATGTGCTGATTGGGGCTTCTATGCATACATACCTTAGGGTTGCAGATGCTCCAACTTGTTGTGAATATGGTTGACTTTTTCCTCTACTGAAAGGTCAGATACTTTTTCTGGGTCAATATACACTTTGCTTGGACAAAACATGTTGTATTTTCTAGGAGAGTCTTGTGGTCCCACTTTTGTGATTGCTGATTTGAAGTTCCTATCATAACTGAAGTTATTATTGATGATGTCACTATATAGCTTTGTGTTTTCCTTCTCTTCTCTCGCCATTGATGCTGTTGAGGTTACTATTATGGGTGAAGTCGATCTGATTTTGATAACTATTTTCTCAGTTGGTTCTGATATCGCTGTCGTAACTTTCCCTATATCATTCCTGGTATTGTGTTTATCATTCTCGAGCTCCATCTCTTCTTGATTCTTGTTGTTAACTTGGTTGGTCTCTATTGTTGCTGTTGTTCTTTTCTTTTCAATTGGTATATGGCTTTTCTTTGTGCCAGTTAGAGGATTGAATTTACTTCCAAGTTTGGATTTCAGTGTTGATTTGGAGACCTTACTGCTACCTGTTAAAATTTTTTCACCTGTATAGTTGACTGTTAAATCCGTTGTCCTTGTCGACCTTTTAGACATATTTGTTGCCAGAGCTCTTTGCGAGCATTGTGTTTTTTTTTCTTTGACATTTTGGGTTGTTATCATAAAAGGAAATTTTCAGAAATCTGGTTGCGGGTGGAAAAAAGTTTTTTTTTTGTTATTTTACTTCTAATTATTTATTATAATATATATTTTTTATACTTATTTAATTACTTTTTTGATCAATAAATAAAAAATATATTGATCTTTAAAATATAAATAAGTTTCTATTAATTATAATATATATTTTAATAATATTATTGAATATCATTTTTTAATTAAGTAAGTTTTTTAAAAAAATAAATAAAGGGTTCATAATATAATATTCTTATCTTTTATAAAATTCTTTAATTTTTTTAAATAAAATTAAGTTTTAAGTTTATATTTTATTTAAAAATAGTTAAAATATTATTTTTTTATTAAACCATATTCTAGTTTAATATATAAAAAGTATAAGTTTTTTATTTAAAATAATAAATTTTTCCAGTAATATATAATTTAAATAATCCAAGTTACAAATTCTTTTTGCTAATTCTTTAACCATATACAAAAAAGATGTTTACAAAAAGTTTTTATACTTATTTGCTAATAAAGTTTTAATACTTTCTTTAATACAACTTGAAATGTGGCTTTATGAGTTGTTTTTACTCTTTCTCTTTTGTTTATAAATCTTTTCACTCAAAAACTTGACTTCTAGTAATCAAGAAAAGTCAAGTAACACCTTTGATATCAATGGCAAAAAAGTTCCCAAATGAAGAAAAACTGACTGTGAAGTACTTGAAGGCCTATCTAATTTTTTAAGTGAAAGGTATATAGAGGTTTTGATAACAGAAGGGCTTATTTTTCCCTTTCAGTTACTTGTAGGCCTCTTAGAGCTATTACTTTTATAGTTTTCTGGAGAATTTTGCCTGTCTCAGTTTGACCCTGAATTTTAGATAGAACAAATCCTCACCAAAGGTGATTAGTTGACATGAAACATATTAGTTTTTAGAATATAAACGAACTTTTATTGGTCCCATTCACATGTTCTGATAACATCATTGGTGATTGGAAAAAAGATTTCAGAAACGTTTGCCCCCAAAAGCTCAAGTTCCTTAATGAAAACATCTAAGACACCAAAAGACCAAGTGATGAATAATGTGGATTGCAAACTCCCATCTCTTATCTAAGTTTTTCAAGTAGTGACAAAGCTTTAATAGAAAAAAGCTGAGGTCTAAATACTTTCTTTGAGATATCCCAATCCAGTGTTTACTTAAATAAAAGACCAGTTGAATTGACTTGTCTGATGTCACAGGTGGTGAAATAAAAGATTTCTTAAAAGGTTTAAATAAAGCAAGAAGACTATCCCAATCAGGCAGATTTCTTTTGAGAAGAGGTTATTTTTATTTTTGAATTTTTAATGGACCTTGAATTGTCCCCTTTCCTCAATTATTTTTCCCTTTTCCTTTTTTAACTTAGCAATTTATTGATTTTTGAGCAATCAGTAGTGACAAACTATTGACAAAGATTCTGGTAGATAGAGATTATTACTAATCTATTAGTAAAGTATAATATTGTTTCCAAAATCTGACTTAGAGTACTTTTGTATAAAGACAAGTTAATCACTTTGTAAAAGTCTGTAAAATATTATAGATTTATTTCAATTTTTCAATAAAGACAAGCCATTGTAACATGATTGTAGGTTAAAAAAAAAATTAAATAATCTATAAATAAAATTTTTAAATAATTTAAAACTAAAATATATTTTAAGAAATTGTTTATTTGAATAAAAAATTTTAAATTTATATTTTTAGAGTATATTAATTTAATTATTTATTATTTTTTGAAATAATTTATAATATTAAAAACTAATAATAATAATTTTAATAAATAAAAATTCTAATGTTAATTTATTAAAGAAATAATATATATATATATTTTAATCCTTTATCAGATTAGTTATGTGTGCTTTATTAAATATTTATAAACTGTATATATTAAATAAAACACTAAAGCTAAATTTTTAATTAACTCACTTGTTTTGATTATATTACCTCTTTAAGTGCAACTTCAGAAGTAATTTATCACTCCATTAGAGGTTCAGATAAAAACATTTTCAACTTCTAACATCATTGCTCACAGATCACTATTGCAGATCACTCTTTTGAGCTCTGACAGAGATTAAAACCCAACTACTTCATATTATACTTTATTCTATTTGATAAGATTTCTTCCAACTTCTTGTCTTCGATTTTTTTTTTCTTCATATATCAGTTTATTACTAGATCGACTTTTTGTAATTTTGTTCTTTCTTTCCTAGTCTCGTGGATATGATGGTCTTTTTATCTTATCATATTTGTGGATTCCTGATTTTTGTTCCATTCAATCACATTTTTATATCTTGCATTTCATATTTTCTTTCAGAAGTAATTATATACTTTTTCTTGCATCTTTGTTATCTATTTTCTTGCTTCTTTTTCAATTATCTTGTCATGAAATATCAAATTCACTATTTTGATAACTAGTTCTTTCTCTATTAGTCCTATACAAAAGCTAAGTATGTCCTGTCTAATTTTTGAGATTTTTTCTATCAGCATTGCTATCTTTTGTCAATTTCTCCTGTTTCTATTCTATCATCTATTTTCAAGCTTAACTCTTTCTCTTCTGATTTAGTTTTTCTTTCTTTTAAAAGCTTTTGAATCCTTTAAAGATGCTTTATATTTGTTTTTGTCATGCTTTATTTCACTAAGTCTTATAAGCTAGACATTCTAGTAAGTGTTCTATTGTTTCTTCTTCCTGGCCACACATAATGCATGTCACTTGCTTGTAAAGATCTGGTCTTCTTATAATTAACTTTGTAAGTGTTGATAACTTATCATTGGTTAATTTAGTGAGAAAGTTTTTGTTTCATGAGCTTTTAAATGAGGTATTCCACATGTGTCCTTTATTAAAATGTTTTCATACAAGGTCTCATGTATATCTGTATAGGTCTTGGATTTGCTGGCCCTATCTTCTTTCAATTCTACCTTAAGTTGTCCATTGGTAAGTTGTTACTTTGTTATTAATTTTTTTAATAGCTTGTCTTATAGGGGTTTCTAGCACAATATTCTGCCATTTAATTTCTATTATGATCTTGAGTGAGGCCAATTTTTTCTATTTTATCACTGGGAATCTTAGTGCTTCTTTGGCCAGAGCATCTACCTCTTTATTATACTGGATATTAGAGTGTGTCTTAACCTTGTTAAGCTTAGGATTTAGCTTTTTTTTCTTTACAAGATCCAGTATACATGTTTACTGGAACCAGTTTTGTTCTTTTAGCTATCTTTTATGGATCATTTTGGGATCTTCCTTTTCTATAGTTTTTCATTTCAAGATGTAGGCTTGATTATTTGTAAATATCTCAATTTTGCTATCTATTGGAGCTATTAGTAATATAATAATTATTGCTACTAGTTCTGTTTTAGTGGATGAAGGCCAGTTCTCTACTCCAGTTTGGAACTTGCTTTCTTTTCCTGCTTCTCTTATCTATATTTATGCTGCTTCCATTTTCATATTTGTACTTCTGTAGTTTATAAGAGACCTGTTAGAGTAAAATGTTATGAGTTCTTTTTTTTGCTTGTTACGATTAAGTATTTTGATCAGATGGGATTGATAGGCACTTTCTTCAACATTATCTTTAATGATATTTGTTTTTCAATTCGTTATTTTCACCTGTATTACTCTTTCATTCTGGGTAATTACTTGGTTTACTATATATTTTTCTATATATTATATCTTCTAATGTTTCTTTGGAACTTGAAATTTTCAGTAATTGGGATCTTCTGGTAAACTTTCTTGCATTGAGATAGAGGACCATATGTATTTTCTCTATACTTGTTTCAATTATACATTGATCTTCTAACTTTATACCTTCTGTGCAATCTTGATACTAGGTTAGCTTTGATTCTCAATTTTTAACAAGATTGATATATTCGAAGTACTTTATTCTAAGCTGTTTTGAAATATTATCTAAAATCAATTTTCTTCAAATTATCTGTTGCTGTTGAAATTTGCTTCTTGTAACCACCCAGAGTTTTTGCTGTTTGTTAAAGTTAATGTTGAGAATAGGATGTTCTGAACTCCATTTTATATATTCTTCATTCCAAAATTCTATAAGTTGTTTTAATCTATTTTCTTGCATTATCTCAGTTATAGATAAATACCATCCTGGGATAGATCCTTTGCTTGTTTTTTGTAATAGTTGAAGCATTCACCAGTTTCATAGTTCTCTTGTTTTGTGATCAACTAGCTAGTTTATGTATATCAGTTTATTGTTTTTGAGTAATGATATTGCTTTCTTGTACTCTTCTATTGATGGATATTCTTTAATTGAACTATTTTCTTGGTTCTATTTGAAAATGTTATTCTATTTCCAGCTTTGAAAGATTATGACTATTGTAGCAGGCTAATAGATGAGTCTGTCGCTAATGACCAAAAGCTCGTATAACCTGTAGATAGAAGAGTTCATCCTTCTATCACACATACACAAAACAATACCAAAATCAATGCAGAGGCATAAGAAGATTTGTGTAAGTCTCAAGGTAGTTTTCCCTAAAACTACTTATAATTTCACTGTTATAACAATCTATCCAAGAGATTCGTTGTGAGATTCATCTTAAGATTAGTCCTGAAATTCATCATTTTATTAAGTCATTAAAAGAAGTTACATTTATATATTTTTATACATAGGGCTATACATAATCACTATGGCTATTCTAGTATTATGTCATGCATAAATTGTCTCTTGGTCAACTAATTTTCTATTACCTCAGCTCATAGTTTTTTACTTTTTTGATGCAAATAGATTGTTCGCGCATTCTTCTAGCTTGTAAGAGGTATGGTAATAGTTGGCAATTGATTGTTTCTCATAAGCTTTGATCGCATCACAATTATCAGTCACGTGACCACGGTGAAAATTCGGAACTTCGTTTGACTTCTTTGGCCTTTAACACTATGTCCTTGATTAGCTTCAGTACTTGCAGGGAGAAGATATCTTTTTCTGGAATGTTGTTTAGTAAGTTACATATAAGCATATTGACAGGCCCCTAGTATCTAACTTGTGCTTGCTTGAGTCTAATGATTGTTGTGATTCCAGCTGATTCTGGATCATTTAATCTATTGCATAATCCTATTATCTGTTTTTTTTTCTGTAACATCCAAACACTTTTTAAGTTATAAATCTTAGAATGATGTATTATACTATTGGGTATTAATCAGCATAATATGATCTTATTTTTGAATAGTTTTCTATATGTCATTGTTAAGGTGTCACATATTTTCCAAGATAGTATACTGTGCTGCATTCTGAATTCAATTTTTGATATTAGCACTCTATTCAAAATGTGAAGAGCTTGTTTGTCTGTTAGCTTTTTATTCTTTAGAGCTCTAATAACCATATTTATTTCCTTAAGCACCTATTCTTTGAGCTCAATAGCTGTTTTTTGGTTACCTATCCAAATCTCTAGGAACTTTGCTTGTTCAGTTCTATCCAATTCTCACATTACTTCTTTATTGACTTCTGCATGGTCTTCTTCTAGATACTGGTTAGGGTTGTTTATAGTAACTAGGACTGATTTATTATTATTAATCTGAGAGTCATTTGCTTTATAAAATATTTTTGCTTCTTCTAATATTCTTTCTATATCTTCCTTTGACCGAGCTATCTATGTGATATTATCTATAAAGGCTATTGCTATATATCACAACTCTAACTTTCTATTACTATCCCCTTTCAAATCTGGATTCCATATGACGACATTCTATATCCTTTCGCTTCATTATTTTGGATCTTATATAATAGAGGGTCATAAAATATTCTCCATATTAAAGGTGAAATAGTTTCTTATTGATCTATTTCATCTCCTGTAATAATTGCTTCTGTTAGGTTTTTCTTATACTGTATATCACTCTAAACTCTCTGTTGTAGAATAAACTCATTAAGATTCAGATGAAACCTTCTGGAATTTTGATTCTTTTCATGGCCTTGACTAGTATATTGAAGCTGATTATATAATATGCTTTTGCCATATCTTGGAAAAGGATCTATAACTCCTTTTTGTTTTTATTTGCTTCCTCACAGATATTGTTAAGAATTTGTATTGGTTCAACTGTACTTTTTCCTGATAATCCTGCATAGTTGAGACTTCTCATGATATTATTGCTCTTACAAATATTTTCCAGTCTATTTGTGAGAATTTTAGTGAAACACTTTTACTGTATGTAGCTTCTAGCAGTACTATTGGTCTTGTGTTGATAAGCTTACACTTCCATGGTTTTGGTTTTGCAATTGGATAAATATGACATTGCTTCCATTCATATGGTGTGACCTCCCATTTTAAAAAGCAGTTCAATATCTTCTTCAGGTAAAGTTTTCCTTCTGAGTTTAATCTTTTTAACATTTTATAACTGATTTGTTATTTTCCTGGGGCTTTATTATTTTGAGAGCGCTCTGAGTATTTCATCTAGTTTTTCTTGAAAAATCAACTTCAAGAGATCCTTATATCATTTTTCTTTAATATAGCTTCTGGAACTGTATTCTTCTTTCCAGTCTTCTGTTAGGCTATTGAATTCAGCATCTCGTTTTCTGAATGCTTCTTGATGATAGTATCATATCTCTTTTTTTATTTCATCCTTTCTAGTTGTTATATAGTCATTTTCCTTATTTTTTGACTTTGACTCTGTTCAAAACTATTTTAATTCACTTCCTATCTGTCAAAGAGTTTACTATTCTTCTCAACTTTGTTCTAGTACCTTTTTAATGGCATCTTTTGTTTGTTTGCCTCTGTATTCTAGCAGGTTAGCTTTAGGCCTTCTATTGCATCACTTATTTCTTTTTTTAAAAATGTTTATTATATACAATATTTGAAATACTATGTTGAATATATGGTTTTCAATTTGGTAATTGGGATTGTATGCTATATTATGTTTCTTAATTACTATACTAAGAGTCTATAGCTTGTTTGGTTCTTGTGAGGTTTATACTTTCTTAAAAAGTGTTTTAAGTTAAAGAGCTCATCTATATTTGATATATTCTGGACCATGCTTGTGATGTTTTTCTTGTGCAGTGGATATCTTCTTACTTGTTAGCTTATTGTATGCTACTTTACATATTTGTTCTTCAAAGACTTTTTATATTGTGTTCATATAAGTTTCTTTTTTATTCTTTTTGACTCTTCTTTTAGTAAATACTCTAGTATTATTCTAAACTTATGATTTACACTTTTCCTAAATGCTTGCTATTGTTCTACTGTTGATACTTTAATATTAATTTTTGTTTCAATTTTTATAGTGGATTGGTTGATGCTATCTCTTGAGAAAAGATTGTTATCTTGTAATGTTATCATGAGCATTGTATGGTCACTTCCAGTTATTTTCTCTATACTTTAATTGTCAAAACATAATAATAGAAATTTTGTAAGGCTCTATAATATCTATATAAAATCTATTCGGCTACTGCTAGTAGTATCCTATCTTGTTGAAGTTTTGTTCTTTCCTTCTCATATTACTTGCATATCTATAAAATTCCATTTATCTAGAGAGTTAAATAGTTGAATTTCTGGACATTAAGATAGTTTGAATATTGCACAAGAAATTGATACTCTATCTTTTACAGAGTTGTATACAGCATTGAAATCTCCTATAATTATTATATGAAAATTCTGTCTATGCTTTTCTTTAATGAAGTTTTATACTTTCTCTTGTATCCTATTACTTTGTTACTTGTCAAAGAGAATATAAATTTGAATAATATATATCTTGTTTCTTTTCATAAATATATTGACTGCTATCATATATCCTTCCATCTCTTTTACTGATGATATTTTCTTTTTCAGATTTTTTCTTATCAATTAGCCAACTCTTGCATCATAGGAGATATTTTTGTTGGCACTGTAAAAGTGCTTATACATTTCTTGATTTTGAAAGATCCATTTTGCCTTTGCTTTGGTTAACTTTGTTTCACATAGATCTATAATTCCAATATCTTACTCTAGTATTTCTTCTATAAAGTTATATTGATTTGTTTTATCAGTAATACCTCTAATATTATGTGTTCTAATTCTTATAACTTTCTTTTCAATAGCTATGTCTTCTCATTTATCTTTTTCAAGTGATATTTTTTTATTTATGAAAGCAGTTTTTTCTATTCAGAGAAAAGTTTCAAGGTCTTAATTATACTGCTGGTCCTTTGTATTAATTTGCTCCTTCTATTATGCTTTGCTCTTGTTAGTTGTTTGGATGCTGGGAATAGTGGGCAAGTATTCCCTATCCTTCTGTGATTGAACTGATGCTCTTTTTAAAAATAGTTGACCTTCTATTTAAGTGAGCCTGAGCCTTTTTCTAGTTTATCAATCTTTTTGCCAAGTTTTTTAATTAATTTACATAATTGAGATACTTCAGATTTTTGGCTTGAATTTGGTCAGGAGCTTCTGGTTTTGTGTCTTGTCATTTGTCTCTCTTGTTGGTTTGTGTTAATGTCACTGTTTTCTTCTTCCTCTTGACTTTGCATCTCTCTATATGCAGTATAACTTCTTCTTTTTCTTAAAAGTTCTCTATTGCTATTAGTAGCTGGTGGATCTGATCTTGATATACATCTATTGGTTCTTATATGGTGATTCCTATTATTTCTGGTATCTATTGTTGCTGTACTCTGGTATTTCATCTCAGTATAGTTATTTGTTTTCTTTCTATGAATATTATATCTCTTTTTTTCTTCTTTTTTGATAGGATCATTAAGAATATCTGATTCATATGAGTTGTTTGAGTCAATAAATATTTTACATTGTTGCTGGTAGTAATTTTTTTCACTCTATACTAGTCTTTGGTTTTCAATCATGATTTGTTGTTAAATTGTTTCTTTCAAGTCTTTCTCATTTTCAAAGTATATTATTGCATAATCTTCTGATATTAAAATTGTAACAAATCTGCACTTGCCCCCATCAATTCTGTGTAAGTATACATGACTCTGTGTGACTATGGACCCAAAGTCCGCCCTGTCTACTATTTTT
>CAJVPT010001209.1:0-22689 GCA_910592055.1 Acaulospora colombiana
TCATATCTCAATACAAGAAAGTCAACCAGAAGAGCTCAAGAACTAACAATCCCCTGCTCTAAGGTATCACTAGAAGAGACAATGGAAAAGGTTATTAATATGGATCCAAATCCTCAAACCTTAGCTCCAACTAATAAAGTGAATTGGGTAGATATCGAAAGATAGAAAGAGGTCATTATTAGAGACAATATTATAGAAGGGGTATATCAGGACCACCTAATAGAAATACTTTAACATAACCTGGAATCCAATGTTAAAAACTAATCTTCTATTATGACAGATCACTTATTAATCATGGAAAGAAAGAAATAAAGATGGGAGCAGCATGGATCCAGATAGAAGATATGGGCAGAGAAAGTAGTTTTCAAACAGGAGTAGACAATTGGCCCTCCTCAACATGTGCTGAACTTGTAGCAATTGTCACAATACTTTTGATGATTCCAGTGGACAGTGACATAAAAATCCATACAGATAGCCAGGCCTGTATCTCCAAGTAGAAAACAATAGAAAGAGATGATCCAAAACAAATTCACAAAAGATGGTTAAAGGAAAAAAACTGGTCCCTGTGGGCATGAATGTTAGAATTGGTAAAGAAAAAGATCATAAACCTGTAACTTATCAAGGTTAAAGTACATTCCAATAATCATTACAACAAAGAAGCAAATGTCCTAGCCAAAGAAGCTCTGAAACTCCTGGCAATAGAATGGAAAAAACTAACCTCATACAAGATCATCACAGAAATCAGATGGCAAGAAAAGATGCTGGATGACCCAATAAGACAGTTTGTCAAAAAAGTAAACAATAAAACAATTGCCTTTCAGTGGACACAACAAAACAGAATCGAAAAAAGAAGGAACTACCAAATTATAGAACAGCAAGATTATACTTGGGACCTTGTATAGGAAAGAATGAAAGAAGAACACACCTGAGACACTTCCTTTAAACAATCGCAACGAAAAAGCTTCCTCTTAAAACTAATGAATAATGAGCTATCAACTCTGAACAAGCTGATAACTAGAAGGTCCGACCTTTACAAACAAGTGAAGTGTATTGCATGTAGCTAGCAAAGTGAAACTTTCGAACATTTACTAGAGTGTCTAGTATACAAAAAACAATTACAGGAAGCATAGAATAAAGGACAAGATGGAATCCTTAGAGACTTCAGAGGGCTCTTACAGGAAAGGAAAAAAGAGGCAGAAGAAAAACATGTAAAGTTGATTATCCAAGATGAAAAAGAAATGGTTAAGTTGGATAAATGGATCTCCAAACTAATAGAATAGATCTCAAAAATCAGTCAGGGCACTCTAAGTTTTTGTACAGAGCTAGTAAGAAGAGACCTAATCCTAGAAATGGCAGATCTAAAATGCTATGGAAAAAGAATTGGTAATAAAGCAAGAAGATGGATATCAAAGATACAAAGAAGAGTGTGCAATCAAATAAGGAAAAAGATTTGAAACAAAAGATGTGAGAAAATAATCGAATGGAAACATGCACAGGGGATCCTCAGAGTAGAAAAAATCAACTGACTCTTAGGCACACATGGCTTAAAACCATTAGTCCCAAAAAGTAAAGATCCTCTACCAGAGGAAGGAACTTAAGAAAATGAAAGCCTGAAAGAAATTCTACTCAAAGGTGTTACTTATGGAATAAAGTGGTTGAGTTTTAAGCTTGGCCAGAACAATGAATAGTGATCTGCAGGCAATAATGTTAAAGGTTGGAAGGATATTCACCTGAACCATTAACAGAGCGATAAATCACTCCCGAAGTTGCACTTAGAGTTTTGGTATATTAAGACAAAACAGTAATAAGTGAGTTAGGTAAAGTCTTAGCTTTAGTGAATCATTTAAAATGTATAGTATACAAACGTTTAATAAAGTACACGTACCTAGCCTGATCTAGGATAAAAAAAAAAAAAAATAATAATAATAATATTTAAAAAAAAAAAACTCTTTCCCACTTTCTCCTACTTTGTGAAAATTTTCTTTTTGAGAGGTTTTCTTTTCACTTTTTCCCTTTTTTACTCCATGCACGCAAATAACAACCATACAGCAGACAAAGTCTAAGATGTGCTAATATTACACAAGGCTCTATTATTTGACTTGTTGATGTATAGAAGGTATTACGTCTAGGGAAGCACGAGTGACCTGCACTCTGCACATGACAAACGTCTGAGACAAAGAGAAATGTCCTTAGGGGTGGGGACACTCACGGAGCGAGGCTTTGTATTTGACTGAGTCGTTATAGATAATAATATCTTTATTCTCCTTAGTTTTTTCCAACTTCTTAAACTTCTCACATTTCTTCTTTTTTTCCATTCACTCTCACCCCTTTGTTTTATACCCTTCCTGTCAACAGATAGTTTTCCCTTTTTTCAAGATTTTCTTCCTAGGCCTATCACTTTTCCTCTACCGAACCATTCCATCAACCCATGGTATATCAAACCTTCTCTCTGAACAAGTTAGTGGGCTTAACTTATGAAAAAGGATACTTGATAACACCACCACTACCCAAACTCAAGAAGAATAACTATAGGATTTCCTTTTGTTTTAACTGTCTTCCAAACTCCACCAAAAACCATGGTCAGCTTACCCCCTCCAAAAGATCAGCATAGGTTGATCATGCCTTATTAGAACTAAGGCCCCTAGTAAGAAAAGACCCATGGCTTATACCTCAATCCATTTGCCCTTCTAGCTCAAGATATCCCAATATAATGCTCTGCTTAAATGAAAATCAGCCAAACAGGATTGATCCGATACCACAGATGGTGACAAAGAAAGCAAAGTGTCCCCTTCCGAGGTCTGAGCAAAAAATATCTCTGGGAGTATCAAAGGGTAAAACCAAATCCCACTGAATACATACTATATAGCCTAGTCTAGCGAATATAATATAAAAATTTATAAAGCTCACTGCTAGAGTAGCTTGTTTTGCCATTTATGATTGTGTATTTGACCATTCAACCCCTAGCTGGGTCTGCCCACTTATAGAGTGGTAGTAGGTCCACCTAGAGAAAACCATGATAGGTTATCATTAATCTGCATGTATATAGAAATATATAGTTTGTATGTGATGATTGATGTTTAGCCCTAAAGAATTTCAATATTCAAGATGTTAAGTTAATGCTTAATAAAATGTGCTTGCATCTAATACCAGTTGTGGTTTCAAAAAAAAAAAAAAAAAAAAAAGTAAATAATATTTAAAAATATTGAAGAATATTTATTTTTTATCAAATATATAGTATATACAAAGAACCAATTTAATATAATTAAAAATTTGTGAACTCAATATCAAACCAATCTAAAATAGCCGTTGATAACTGTGTATTTGACTATCTGATCTCAAGTTAGGTCTATTCACTTATCGAGTAATAGTTGTGCAGTAATAGATTAATTTTAATTTGTATATACAATATATAGAAATAAATAGTTAATGTAATATCTAATTGCCTAAGTTAATAAAAGGCTCGTATCTAATACCAGTTGTGGTAAATTAAAAAAAAAAATTTTTTTTTCAATCAAGTAAATACTGTATGGAGAGAAAAAGGTAAGAATAACTCTATAAAAATTTTACTTTTATAAAGATTCCGTTCTGGTGATGAAAATGTCTAACATCACGTGTCACATATTTTGTTGTGTATGGATTTAATTCAAAGCTTAATTATGCATTGCTTCAATTGTAAACGGATCCGGTTATGCGGTCCGAGACTTGGCGCATAGACGCACGAATTCATCCAGCTGCTTGCATTTAATAAATGCATTTTTTATAATAATGAAAATTCAAAAAAAAAAAAAAAAAAAAAAAAACGAAAAATACCTGTAATTAAATGTGTTTACATTATACAGTATGTTTGAAAAGATAATTAGAATATCACAATGAAACAGAAACATTTATTTTGCGGAATTGTAAAATACTGTATGCGACTGCCTGAATTGATTTCTGCATATATGGGGCGTGCATTGTTGCACTCTATAAGGACTGGTTTCTAGTATAGTATTGTTTCCTCATCATTCTTACCCGACAATAATTGTTGGGCGTGCATTTAATGCGCCCAAATAATTCTCGGTCTATGGGTAATCTGATTGGCCATGCATTTTAATGTCCACGTAATCTGGCATTAAAATTTTGTTTCAACTGATAAAATTATGCATATGCTTGAAAATTTAACATAGATTTTTGATATCAATGCTTGCGCGAGATGCTCTTCTGGCAATGTCAATTGTTAGATTTACTTTCGATAATCTATCTATCAAGGGGATTGTTTGTAATTAAATACAAGTTTACTTTAAACCATGAAACCAAATTTGGTAGTTTCCTAAAAAAAAAAGTGTGAGCCGCAAAGTAATGTTTACTTGTTAAATAATTACAAGATTGCCCAAATGCAAACTTAAGTCCCTTCGGGATTGTCATGTAGCATCAACTAATTTAGAAACTATTGTTAACTGATTTTTGTCGTTTCTTTCATAAATACTTCCCTGTAAAAAAATTTTATGTGCAGTCTAATAAGAAAGGAAGTGATTAAAAGGCATCGGTTACACTATAATTGACAGGTGATCGTGTTAAATTGGCGACGGGGGTGGTGAACCGAACTAAAAGTCATCAATTCGATAAGTTGATATTTCCGGGCGGTTTAAAAAATCCTTCGCAACATGAATTATTGCAAAATTGACCTTAAAAGTAAATTGATCTCGTCAGATCGAATATTAACAATATCCGTCACCACGTTAGGCTAAAACTCTTTTTCTTGATCATTATGCCCGAAGCATTTGGGAAACCCTTTTGCTGGCAACTCCAATAAATTGATATCCCCGTCGTTAATATTGAGAATTGATTTTGTGGAAATAGTTTTTTAGTCTGTAATCCGAAATGGGTTTCTAAAAGATTCAACTTTTATGGTAATCAAAACTTCACGCTATATATAGAAGAAAAAAAAAAAGCAGGAAGGTATGGCTGTACATATCATTAAAACTGAATTTCGGCATGGAACAGAAATTTTAAAGCACGATTGCGTTATGAAGAATCTTGGGCAACAGTGGTCTGTTTTTCGTCGGGTGACACCTCCACTTCCTGAGGTTTGTTTTCATTTGCCGCATCAGGCAAATTCACGGACATTCTCTTTGGCTTGATAAATGTTTTTGGCAAAGGTGGAAGAATACCCGCCTATTTCACAAAAAAAACGCAATGGTTGGACAAGACGACGTCTAAACATGACGTGCATGGAAGGATAAACCTATTTCTCACCCTGGACAAAAGTCTAGCCACTGTATCACTGGGTTGAGCACCGACGGTCAACCAATATTTGATTCGGTCCTCTTTCCATTCAATAGATTTGACACCGTCGGGTCCAGGAATCGGATCATAGACACCTAATTTTTCTAAATGCTTTCCATCCCTAGGAGATTTTGAATTGGCTACAACTATATGATAGAATGGTCGATTCCTGATGCCATGACGTGCCAATCGGATTCGAACGACCATGTTTATTGTTTCGGTGAGATATTGATTATGCTGAAAAGAAGACATTTCGCCAAGGGAAATTCTTTTTTTTTTTTTATGCGGGTTGATCGTGTCACAATTCCTTGTCACGTGATAGGTAGGTCATCATATTTGAAAAGTAATTTTTTTTAAAAAAGAATCGACGTGGTCAAATGTTTATTTAAAAAGTTTCCAAAAAAAAACCTATGTACACATTTTTTTTTTTTTGAGATTACCAAAAAAAAAAAGGAATCGTGTGAAATGAAGAAATGTTTATGACGTATGCATCACCTTTTCTGCAATGATAGAAACAAAATTATTATTACCCCCCTTCTTTTTTATATACTGTATATATGAAATTAATAATAATTGCCATTATCATAATAATAGCCGTAATCATCGTTCAAATCATATTCCTCATAATCGCTATCAGTATTCCCCCCTTCGTATATCCATTCTGTGCCCACTACGGCCGCACATTTTCCCGGATTTATTGGCATCTTCCTGAAGTGGGATTGAGCTGGAAATTGCAAAAAGAAAAGGTGGATTTCGAGTTGAGGCTTCTCAATTTCTGGATTAAAGCTGATAGGAAAGGGGCAAGATACCTGCTTGTAAAACGTTCTCTGTGGGTTTCGACATCCAGGGGAGTATTGTTTTGACATTTGAATGTGAGGTGAAACGTTGCTCTAATGAGAAAAGAAAGATACGTACGTACGTAAATGTTCATTTTTTTACAATCACGTGATAAAGCATCACGTTACCTGAAGAGGACGATTGTACTGATAGGGCAATCGAGTAATCCAACTCATCCACGAATTCGAGAGGCTCAGAAACCTCGGGATCACTTGTGTACGTGGCTCCGATCACCGACAAGCATTTATTTCCGTGCTTCTCGGCGGCGTAAATTTTATAAGCCTTGACCCATTCATGATACTGGTGGTAGAGACCGTTGTCACCATTCCGACTTCGAAACTTCACAACAACTATGGCAAACACACCGCATTCGGAAGCCAATAATAGGACGCAAGGTTCTTGTGGTTGTTGGAAGGAGGAGGTGAGGGTGGCATTCCAATGAAAATCGTAAAGATACCTGAACCCGGGTAAATGATTCATGATACCGTTGAGAAGTTCTTCCGCGTGTGGGGAAGACTCGGTGACATCCCGCCAACAATGATATCTCCATCGATGCATTTTACCAACATATTCCAAAAACGGTATGTACCAAACTTTACTAATTGAGATGAGATTATCCATATTCTCTTTGTGTTCTTTGATCTCCCAATTGAAATCAAAGGTGACCGTGCTGATCGGGTCATAGTGAACTCCGGCGACGTATGGAAGATACTTTGCCGATTTAAAGGTTCCGATGAACTGATCCAAGTCGCACTTTGAGCTTATATCTCCGTGAAACATCTTCTGCTTCATCGTTCGCAGGTTGGCAACATAGGTCCCTTCTTGAATTGCATGGAAAACCATCCGACACATCCTAAGTATCAAGTTCTGCAGGTCTCTCTTGTAATCGTTATCCATAACGTGGGAAGTGGTGCACTCTACACATTTACACTGTGTCTCCATTCCTAATTTTAACGAGCGGCACCTTTGGTGATCAAACCTTATCGTTTTTTTACGCGAAAAGAAATCGTGGGGAAACAAATCGTTACGAGAAAAGTGTGAAAAGAAGGAAAAAAAAAAAAATTTTTTTTTTTTCCCTTAAAAAAAGCCTGTTACCCTTCTCATATAGTCATTTGATTCCGAAGTTCCAACCAATGGTTGTCAAATATACATTGTAATCGGAATACGGAAGAGGCGTTTTTTCACATAGTTACACCGAGAAAATAAACTCTCACAAAGAATATACTCGGAACGAATCCAATTGTATAACCGGCGAGGTCCTTTCGAAGGTCTTTCACAAGGTTCAGATTGTCGCTCTATTGTCAGAGACGCATTTAAAACGAATTCACTTTTGGAATTACAATGACGATTATCATAGCATTACATGCTCGAAGCTGCGGCCCCGCGTGTGATCGCATATACAAACACAATTTTCAATTCGTGGTCATTTGACAAATCTAGGTCTTTATTGGTACGATTGAGGGCACATTACGTAACGTCGGAGGGTTGCGTTTATCATTTTATTTATACTATCGTTGAGTAAGCCACCACAAATATTTTTATGTTCGGAAATTGGACCGGCCATATATTACCATTACTACTATTATCTTCTTTTTCTTTTTTTTTTTCTTTTTTTCCAAACCGATATGTGCGTATGGGCTTAGCACCGCATCACTCGGCAGGAGGATGAGACAATGTTAGACGAATGTCTTTATTAAATAGGAAATATTGAGTGTGCGTTAAACACCTGCACTTAAAAAAATAACGGTTGAAATTCTGTGCTTGCCCCCTTGACGAAACCCGCTTGTTCACGGTGCAGGCATAAAGAATCAAGCGCTGTACACTGTGCGAGAGAAAAGATCACGCATCCTACTTTTTTCGCAACGCCACTTCACTCTCAACATTCTTTCTTTGTAAAAGTTTCAAAAAAAATGAGAGAGAGAGAGAAAAATAAAATAAAATAAAATAAAAATGAAAAACGCGGGAATTCGATCACGTGACCATCCCTCAATGTCTTTTGGGTTATACCTTGATGCTGAACGAAATTCTGGATTTGGAAACAATACCAATGCGACAGATTATAAGGAGACACAATTCTCACGGACTGAACCATAAAGAACAGGAAATTCTTTCTTTTTTCTTTTATACTTGAATCATTAATTTATGCGTTGGTTACACGCAAGGCATCATGACAATCTCTCGAGAACATTGTGGTGAAACGAAATAACAAATGGAAAGGGCCTTGCTTTTACCGATTCTTTCTAGGTTTCCGTGACCACATCATACGGTCCGCGTCAGCGAAGATTGGCGATCACGAGGGCATGAACGATATGTTCACATGACCGATTTCTGCATTACGTTTTCGTGAGTATATGTAGTACATTGTGAATATTATGTAACTTTTATCTGAAATGGATTAAGGGTTGGATTGTCATCTGAATTAACAAACTTCCCATACTTGGTAAAACCTAATCAAAAAAATTTTTTTATCAAATCAACCTGTCGGATCATTAATGATCTATTGGAAAAACGTACTCTTACAGAAAGGTTATTTTTTATGTACAAAAAAAAAAAATTTTTTTTTTTTTTTTTAAAGTATATGTTTTCAACAAAATTACGTTATATTGAGTGAACCCAAATAAATATCACACTTCAATATTCCATACATACAGGTTGACAATAGGTAAGTCCCTATTGTACCACCCAGAGTTGGCATCAAACTGAAAATTCGGAATCGGCGTTCATCCGAAATTACGTGTGATGTTGATATTTTGTTGGTTAGATTATCGATCTTTCTTTCTTTATTTCTTTCTGGTGAGAACTTTTTGTGTGAGCTGAATCAACGCATTCCGCGCATCCGACTCTGGTAATTGTGAAATAACCGCGATGGCCTTTTGACAATGCGATGCGGCCAAGATCCTTGTTTTCTCAATACCTTCACTCCGGTAAACCAATTCTCGCGCCTAGGTGGATTTTAAAATGGCACATTATTCTCGGAGTCCACCTCCAAACGGAGGTTATTCATCATGCCAATGAAATTTACCTTTTCGACGTCACCCTCTAGGGAAAATTTACGATTTATCAACGGACCCAATTCGGGATACTCCTCCCACGCGTACAATACGGGCGCAGTCGCTAGTCCCAATTTCAGATCGGCACCCACGGGTTTCCCTAGTTCGTTAGCCGTGACAATGAAATCCAGCATGTCATCTACCAACTGATGAGGATGATATTCAATGCGGCGATGTAAAATTAATGATGGAGAAGTGATTGACAGTTTGACACGGGAAATGATCGTTTTTTCACCTGAAAAGCCAGACCCAAATCCCGACCGTACGCATAAGCAATGTCACAAACTTCTATTGTGGACCCTCCCAACACCGACGCTGCCCTACAACTTTTTGCTATAAGACTCGCCGTCTTCATATAAGTTTTATCCATGTAATATTCGAACGTGGACATGTTCCCGTCTCCCCGCACATTTTCGAGTTGCATGAATTCACCTTCAACAAGATTGGCGATCACGGTGGACAGTAACTCGATGACCTCCGGGTTTCTCAATCTCGCCAAGGCTACGGACGCACGAGCGAGCAAAAAATCACCGGCTAGGATGGTCAGTTTATTACCATAGCTTGCATTTGCCGACGGAAGATTACGGCGCGACTCGGAAACGTCAATCACATCATCGTGAAGAAGTGACGCGGTGTGAATCATCTCTGTGATTTCGGCCAGACGACGTTGCGTGGGAAGGATTGTCACTCCTTTGGGGGAACGCGATGGTGAATAAAGTGTAGAATCCATGCTACCGGTTGGGAGCGATGAGTTCCCATCGCGGGCGGTGGTGGTTACGGGTGATAAGGGTTGATCGATGATTTCAAAAAAATCGGCGTGCGCCGCGCTGCATTGTTTCGGAGCTATACTTGTCGCTTGTGACATCAACAGGATGATCAAGGGTCGTATGTGTTTTCCTTCCGATGTGAAATAATATTTGCTAACAGTGTTCAACACTGGATGTCCGCTGCTCAAAAGAGCTTGAATGTTTTTGGTAAGATTTGAAAGGTCTTTGCCAACAAGCTTCGCAGGATCGAGGTATGATCCGCCGCCATGTTGAACCAATCTCTCGGCCTCGGTTATTGCTTGATTCCACGTTTCCGCACCTCCGATAAACTTTGGCGCACTACCATCTATCTGTTTCGGGCTCGCCATACTTGCATTTCGGCCCTTGAGAAAAAGCGTTTTAAATGTATCAAGACTATTGGCCAGCCGTTTTATCAGAGACGGCTGAACTTTGGATGTGTGTACCGATGCGTTTGAAGGTATTATCGATTTTCGCGTTCCGAACGTCAGCAACACCGAGGGTGACGACGAACTCTTTCTAAAAGCGTACCCATGAGCGTGCACACGCCTTGACAGAGCATTCGAACGGATCGGCAACATCTTCCGGGGTCTATTGTCCAAGAACGAGTAAATCGAAAACCTCTGATAAAAATTATTTCTGAATTGATTTGTTTTGGTGGATAATTGTTATCGGGCAAATCTGAAATCATGTCAACAATTTGGTGCGTTAGGTTGCTTACCTTGTAAAAAAAGTGTGATCCAAGTATTATTCGCGACTGCGAGATTTTAGCATAATTCAGATGATCGGAAAAAGAAAATCCTGTTTTTTTTTTTTTTCTTGCGAGATGTATGGATGCACGAAAGCTCGGGAAAGAAATCCTGCAATTTTTGGTCAGGATAAGGCAATCGTTTCTTTAAAAAAAGAAAGAAAAGATAGGAACTGTTAAAGTTAGTTATAAGCCAATCGGGTGGCTAATTTCCGGATGGAGGAGAATCAGCGAACGATTTGGATCTCACCTACATTCAACAATGTAAACCTTAATTCTGCGCAAAAGCTTGAGAAAACAAAAAACGCTGATCCACGATTATATAAGTTTTGTGTCGCACAGATCTTTATATGATAACTACCAAAATGGTAAATACACTTCCATCGACCTAAAATAGCATATCCAGTTTCATTCGAGCAGCCTCCCTTGCTCTTGGAAGGACAAAACGAGAAAAGAACTTACTTCACGATAAATTTGATAATAATTACAATCGCATCTTGAAAAATGGCCACTTGGTCGTCACGTATCATATCAAAAGTTCAGAGTCGTGAATTTCGGCAGTATCTCATGAGGTAGACGTTGTGTTATTATGTTCATGTTCGTTTTTTTTTTTTTCTTTCTTTTTTTTTTTTCTCCCTGATCAATTAATTGTCAATCATCGAATTGCTGACAAAACTTTATAATGTTCCGTGACCGCAAATTAGCACGGTAAGATTGTAATTCATTCACTTTCACCTTGTAACATTATCAACCAACAACTTTTTTGTCAATCCACCTTTTTTTTTTTTAAAAAAAAAAAAAAACCCCCCAAAAAAAATATATATATATATATATTCACGTAGCACTTTTGGGGACCAGGTTTGTTGCACTCTTTTCGAGAGTTTGAATGCACCCCCGACCAATCAATCCGACCATCGATTCTTAACCCTTTGACTCATAACCATTATAGTCGCAAACTGGACTTTACCCCTGGCTGCCATCGCAGATTCCAACAAAGATCCCAAAATCATATCTCCCAGAATGACGACCGGTAAAACTATTTATCCCCCCCCTTTTTTTTTAAAAAAATTCTTTAAACGATCGTAAGAAATTTACTTTTTTTTTTTTTTGGCCAACGTTGATTCTCACGTTATTTTAGCGATGTGCGTGTATTCTATCATGTTCATGAGATTCGCTTGGATGGTGAAACCACGTAACATGTTACTTTTCGCTTGTCACTTCACCAACGAAGTTGCTCAACTCTATCAAGGTTTTCGTTACATCAGATATAATCAGTAAGTTATCATTGCCCATACTTCCAAGTCTGTAGTGCGTTATCAAGCGGTTAACGTGATGTTGATCTCCCAATTTTTGGAAACAGTTTCGGGAATAAGAATGGTTCATCATAGTAAAGAGCACGTCTCAAAGGATAAGATAGTGGTAATAAATTAATCCTTTGGCTAACGCCGTAATGACTCGAAAGCAAATATGCCATTGTAATTTCAATGATCCGTGTGTAATCATTCATTCACCATTAATCATCGCACGTCCACTGAAATAAAAAAGGATAGAGTGCATCGAACAAACATTTCGTTGAGATTGAATTTTGAACTGATGACTCGTGGATACACCAGTTGTTCTATTAGTATAAACAGGCATGACCTGGTGGGTGCATAACCTTGAAAATGAAATGAAACAATAATAATAAACCTTTGGGAAAATCGATCTATCACTTCTCGCGCCATGCGTGCATCTTTCCGACGCACGCCCTATATTGACTAGTCGCCACTCGATAGGTCCCCTCCGGCATTTTTAAAATTTCTCCGAACACAGGATATTTCCGATCTCTTTACTCGCCTCTTTGATACATCGTTCCGAAACATTGATCCCCTGTAAAATCATCATCCCCAACCTTCCTTCGCCAAGGCATTGGCACACCACCTCCAAATGTTCGTCAGAAATGAAATTGCACAGGTTAAAGTCCAGCATTCTCAATCTTTTGATCCCCCAATTGTCAAAAAATTCTTTTAAACTTTCGGGGTCAAAATTCCAATTCAAATTGTACCTAAATGTGTGTACCGTTGATGGCATCACTTTTCCCAACTCCTTAAGAAACTCGTTTCCATCGATCGTCGAAGGTATGAGAAATAATGACGGAAACGAATTGTGCACCAACTTTGCATCTTCGAGATGAACGTCCTCCATCATCACGCAATTTTTCAATAAATCAATTACGCATTGTCCTCGCGATGCATCAATCGATGCCCTAAATTTTGTCATCTTCCGACAATTACTGATACAACTCTCTATGACCTCACGGAAATGTTTTATACCTATCAGTTCCACATGTCGCACCCTTTCCTTGGACTGACTGAAGACGTGTGTCAGGAATTCCGTGGGGAATTGCTTGCACATCGTCACCGACAGTTTGTTGATTCTGGTGAACGACGAAGGACTGAACTCGCCTATCGTTACCGAGAAAGATTTGCAATAGTCAAATTCTAATTCTTCGAGACCTCGAAAATTGTCGAGGGCATTTAGCGAAAAAGGTGTTCTGAAATCTATCGAGCTGAGTCGAAGGGAAACCATCGATCCTGCGTGCATCGCGATACTATCAAAAATTGCATGAAATCCTTTTTCACAACATCCGATCGAAACTTTCCGAACCTTACGTTGCGCTCTTATCAATTGCGCCGCAAAATTCATTTCACTGGTGAGCGAAAGTTTGAATTGATAAATGTCCTTGGATATCCTGGCAGCAGAGGTCAATAACTCCGGTGAACTTCCGTAACATTCGAATTTTCGAATTCTCGCCAAACTGGTTTCGGCACCAGGAAGTTCAAATATGTTTACTATCCGTGAGCTGGCTAAATGGACACTCTCAATACTTGAGTGACTGATGAATTGCTGACATAAAATTCCAAACAACGCATCCTCCAACTTATTTTTATTAGCTTCCGCCCAAAGTTTTATGCTAATTCGAATTTTCTCGGGGTTCAGATGGGAGAGGAATCTAAAGTAGTTGAAAGCACAAGGCGTGGTAGCAACCACACCCATCATCTCTTGATATGACCGAGGTAGACATTTGATGTAGGTGGTGATCAGTCGAATGTGGCGTGATTCTTTTGCACGATCAAGACAAAAAGGGTTCCTCCAAATTTCTTGAATGGATGATAAACACCAATGCCGATTTATTAGTGCACAGGCATGCAGAGTTGCCCAATCACCATCTAGGTCGAGAAGTATCTCTCGGATGCAAAGACTGGGAAGCACGGATGCCATAATCGATGACGACGGTGCTGAGAATTATTGTGCGAAAGGAAAAAAGGTCGTTTGTGAGGTGAGGATGAACCGGAAAGAACCCTTATGCCGATGCGGTGGTACGTGCTTGGTGTATGTATGGCGATCATCGTAGCGTCGGTGCGTACGACAAACCTAAAGAATTCGTGCATGTTGGTAATTTGTGATACAAAATTCCTTCTTTAATAGAAGAGATCCGATGCTTCTGCAGGAGAAAAAAATTTGTGTGCACTCACATACGCACGTCATGCAAAAGAAAAATTTTCAGACAAATGTCCTCAAAGGGGACTACCGGGATTGAACCGGTGACCTATTGATCTGCAGTCAATTGCTCTACCACTGAGCTAAATCCCCTGAGGGTGTGATAGGATCTTCTGATTAGAGAACTTTGAAGACTTTGAAGTTTATAATAAACTAACATGGTTTAAAAAAAAAAAAACAAATGTCTCAGAGGGGACTACCGGGATTGAACCGGTGACCTATTGATCTGCAGTCAATTGCTCTACCACTGAGCTAAATCCCCCGAGAATGCGATGGGATCGCTCCGCGGTAAAACTCTATCGAGTTTCTAATATGCAAAGTCCGCACGATGAACAATGACTCTACTGCGCCACGGTCACCCTTTTTTTGAATCCGCCATTAGCGAAAGGTGTTTATTGATCACATAATTTTTTTTTTCACCACCACCACCTGAAATGACCACAACCGGTTAAACATCCCTTATGACAATAGGCGCGCATAACAAAGTAATATGCAGGTATACGAGACGTAAGGAAAAAAAAAAAAAAAAAAAAAAAAAAAAAAAAAAAAAAAAAAAAAACAGGAAACCATCAGGGTATCTTACCTCATTGCTGGAATGATCGTAAGGAAATCAAACGACAAATACGTAATATTTTGACCTATTCTCCCATTCTCATATACGTATACACGAATTTCCCTTAAGCGCGAATCCTTCATTTCTTGATCTCATATTACCAAAAAAAAAAAAAAGATGACATCACAAAGAACAATTAAGAGCAAAAAAAGCAATGGGACATGCAGTGAAGAGCAAGAAGGGTGCATGCATGGACCATTCTGGTTTTTAAACCAATTCGTAGACGAGAGAGGCTTAGAGGTTTTCTCCAGATTGTTCCGTAATCTACAATTTGATTATGCAAAGCAAAATATCATCCATGTGAGAGAACCAACATCGCGATAAATAAACATAACGCCACACGCGTGTTCGCACTAGTAATTGTTTATTTCGTGTTACTTTAATCAATCCGTAAAATGCAACTATAATTTTTGCACATTAATCACCTGACTTCGTCACAATGTTATAATAACAATACATTCTAAATCTTTTTTGTAAAACAGTGAAATCTACTTCTTGTTCAGAAATAAAAAACCCTCCCCCCTCACTTTTGTAACCAGCCAAAGAAACCGAATTCCAATTATCCGACTTCAATTCCTCTTTCATTCGAAAAACAATTGTCCAAGAATGTATTCGAAAGATTTGTCGGCTGCCCTTCTCAGAGACATTTCAAACATTTACAAAGGAGCGGATGACTATAATCTACATATAATCGTGGGCGAAGAACCAAACACCGAAGTTTTCAAAGCTCACTCTGTGATTTTGCGGGCTAGGTCTTCTTATTTTCATGCCGCGTTATCGAACAATTGGGTGGTTAGAGACGGCGACATGATGCGTTTCAAAAAGCCAAACATTTCTCCGGACGTATTTCGGATCATTTTGAAGTAGGTTCCTTGGCATAAAAAGATCTGAATCTGCAGTGAAACGACGAATTCTTCATGGTTTATTTATTTATTGATATTATTATCATTTTTTAATATTACCCTTGCATCTTAAGATATATTTATACGGGGACGATTAGCTTGGATTCGAGCAATGGCGAAATCAATTTCGTAGAATTACTTACCGCCGCCGACGAACTAACCCTCACCGATCTGGTCGAATACATCCAAGATCACATCATCAACATGGATCGTACCTGGTTTCAACAAAACATTATTCAACTTTTCAACACCGTCTCGTGTCACGAGATGCTCTTCAACAAACTCCTCGAGCACTGCACAAAACTTATAATCAACGAACCCAAAATCCTCTTCGCTTCCGGCGACTTTGGTCAATTACGCGAGGACGCCTTACTTTCCATCATCTCACAGAACACCCTGCAAATGAAGGAAATTCAAATTTGGGAATACCTTCTTAAATGGGGATTGGCACAGACCAGCGGCAAGTTTGACTCGGACCCCAAAAATTGGAGTCTCGAGGAATTCCGAGAGTTGGAAAAGGTGCTTCACAATGGTATCCCTCACATCAGATTCTTTCAGTTGTCCAGTAGCGATTATTATTACAAGATTAGACCTTTCAAAAAACTCTTGCCCAAAGAACTTCGCGAGAATCTAAAATTATTCTTTATAATTCCTAATAGTATTCCAAAAACTTCTTTCTTACCACCAAGAATTCCAAAGCTTGCTCTTGATTCTAATATAATCGATACTAAACGTGCAGCATTGCTTTGTAGTTGGATAGATCGTAGGGAAGGCCCTTCAGTCTATCTCCCCCACGAGAATCCCTATCACCTGAAACTTTTGTTGAGGGGAACCCGAGATGGATTCTTGGTTGAGAACTTTAGAAATCGGTGTTTCAATCGAGGTCCAACATTGGTGATCATACAATCCAGTTCCTCGAATTCCTCGACGGGATTGACTCGATCCGGTCAAATTATAATTGGTGGCTATAATCCTTCGAGCTGGTCGGGATCGAATAAGTTCACGCACTCCACCGAGAGTTTCATATTTTCATTGTGTAGCGACGCACAATCCCATATCACTACGCTAAGCAGAATTGTAGTGGAGAACGATGCAATTTCAGATGATGACAGTCAATTCATTGGATTTGGACACGGAGACTTGTATATTTTTAAGGGCAGTTGTCAAAAGAGAGACTACATGTACGGGATTTTGGACAAGACCAAGTTTTCGATGGAAGAGTTGGAAGTTTTTCAGGTGGTAAAAGATTCGGACTCTTGAACATGTTGATTTGAAAGTCCGGGCCGGCGAAGGCTGTTTAAAATGACCAAATCAGACATCCGTCTGTACTTACAGTTTTGCTAGATCAAAGCTTCGACCATAAACGAATTGAATAATCATTAAATGACAAAAGGACTCGGATGTAAACATAAGAGAGGAATCTTCAATCAGTTTCATCACCACCAAGATTTTCAATAACAATTACTTTTTCTTATTGGTTAATTAAATCGACTTCCCTCATGTAGTTCTAATATTAATCCATGTACAATATTTCTTTTATTAGAAATTTACTGTCAAGAATATTTAAGCAATTAATTTGTATTAAAGCACATTGAAAACCTCAGATTATTTATCATAGGCATTTTATTTCAATGACACATTAAATTCGTGTATAATAAACAAAACCTTTTGTATTTAAATGGGTTAAGTTATTTGAACCCTTAAAAATAGAAGAATTTAAAATTATATAATGTATAAGTAGAAACGTTATTAAAGTTTTGAAGTAAATTTAATTTTCTTTATCAATTTAGCAAAGAATTTTCGCTCAATTTATAAAAAGATTTTTTCAAAATTGATAAGAATCTTTTTTATTAATCTTCAATCAGATTAACATTTATATATATATACAGTATATACAGTATATATAAAATATTTACAAATTATATAATTTTTTTTATATATTAATTCATTTGTCATTGAAGTTTACCTTTCTTGAATTATTATTGAATTAATCATTATATTCAAATTCAATGTAGCATTTTTAATATGCTTTGGAAATTTCTGAAAAAAATATTCAAGATGTGATAAAAGGTCTAAAGTTTATTTGTCAAAGATTGAAAATCAAAAAGGCAAGAAATGTTATTAAAACTATTCTTGAATAGTAATGTGATGATTTGAGAAATAATAAGAGAAAATAGTAAGCTTCTTGAAAATAATACAAAAAGCAAAATATCGAAATCAAATAGAATAATATCAAATACATAACAATATAAAAAAGAAATAAGAAGATATCATTAAAAGGCATTCAAAAAGAGAAATGTAAATTATAACATTTTAACAATAGATTGAAAAGAAAAGTATAAATCTGATATAAAGATCTGATCAAATCAATTTCTCAAGAAAAACTAGATAAATGCTTTGAATATTTTTAAATAATAAAGTCAAAAAAATTATAAATTAGTTATGAAATATCAAAAAAAATTAAATTAAAAGAAAAAAAATTTTTGAAAAAATACTTAATAACTTTTTAAAATAAAAAGTAACTCTTATTTATTAAAACAAAGTTATATATATCTCATAGTCAAATTGAAATCATAAGATTATAAATTCTCAAATACAAAACTTATTATATTATTAGACGTTACAAGAAAGTATTTTATCAAAGTTTTTATCAATAAAATGGATAATATTTATAAAATTAATAATTTTTTTAAAGTTCTCAACTATACAAGGCTACTAGAAGAAAATATAGTAAAACAAATTCAAATTTTTAATAATATTTGTAAAGATACAGAGAAAATAAAAAAAAATCATGAATACTTTTTTAAGGTATTGCAAAAGTATATAATATAATCAATTTAAAAATACTAATAAGAATCAAGATATTAAAAGATTTTATCAAGATTATAATATATCTATTTTAAAATATAGAATTTTAATACTAGTCAAAAAAAAATTATTTGATATATTGCCACTCATATAATATTTAGTAAAAAATAAACAATTTAGCAAAAAAATAATATAAATAAATTGATAACTATATAATTTAATTATAAATATAAAAAATGATATATTAATAATTTATCAAAAAATTTATTAACAATTTATCAAATAATCCAATAACTATTCAAGAAAAATTCATTAAAAGTTTGTTACAAAATTATTATTTTTTTTTTTTATTTTTTTTATTTTTTAAAGTCGTAAATGACGAGATTTATTAGAGTTAAGATTTGACAGTACATATAATTATATGAGCAATTTGTGTAACTAATTTTTAGTGCTATCTAACCTTTATATATATAAACCCAACTTAATTTTATCTGCAAGGTACCATTATGTCAGTACGCCCTGCTTTACCTAGGCAGTAATGTTTATGGGGATCTATCACAGACTTGTATTATTACTTTATCAAAGGGCTGGGGTTTTTGTTACCAATGTGAGGTATTGAAACTTGTTTTTGTGTTCCGGTGTGAACATCTTACCGTATTTAGACTGCTAGAGTTACCAATTATTATTCAAACCTATGATTTGATGTAAGATTCTAGTGGTTGAATAGTACATCATATTCGATTTTTATCTTCCATTTAATCATTTTTTAATTACTCTTTAAATATGGTCTTTCAGGGGTTTCTCTTGGTTACTTCATAGTGGATTACTTCTTCCATTAAATTGGTTACTTTGGTGATTGTTTCCGAATTTCTTCTCTCAGGGTCTACCCTACATTTTTCCATTGTGAATCTTGATTCGACATCACTCAACCTTGGTTAGGTAGGTCATCCTTTTGTGGTAGCCATTGATGATTAACAATGCATGTCTCCCAGTATGTGTTTGGCCCATTATGCTTTCGACTGGTGCAAGTGATCAAAGTCTCTCAGATCTTCTACAAGTGAGTTTTTTGAGAAGAGATGAATATCCTATAGTTTTTATTTACTTAAAAATAATATTGTATATATAACGATTTTATACATAGTAAATGTATTATATACTATATATACTAACTAGCCTGTTAAAGGAAACCACATAACACTTTCTTAATTTTTTCCAAAACACTTTTATAGAGTAATCTAGTTATCAGACTGTTGCATTTGCTTTAACCTGTCCCCAGATTTGGGACTTTGGCGTGGTCCGTATATTCCTTCTCCCACCAAGGTCTCCCAATAATAAGTCATAGCAACTGGCCATACTTTTAAGCATCCCACCGATACAATGTTTACTCTCTTCAGAATTTCAACCTTCCTGACTTGTGACAACTTCTTGCAGTCAGTAAGATCATCAAGGTACCTGACACCAATCCAGTCTTCATTCCGGTTGATTGCAAGATCAGTTCCGTCCTTCTCTACCTTATCAGGGTACTTATAAGATATTGATCATCTCACAACACCTGTAGACTGGCCTGATCTGATAAAGATTAGCTACAAGTGACACCATGTGGTGGTAGATTCTTCTATTTTGGTTATCAGTAAAATAACCAGGTCTATGTCCAATGATATTTATTGTCATCCAATGGAGTACTGAATTCATTGTGATGTAGTATTTTTACTTGGTCCCATGTGATATTGAACTTTGGACCTTGTGATTGTGACATGGGAGCACTACTGCTGTGCTATGGATTCACAGGTCTTGTTACAAAATTATTTATTGACAATTTTGACATTAATTTATTAATAATTTGATAAAAATCTGATAAAAATTTATTAATAGTTTATTAATAATTCAGAAACTATTCATCAAAACTATTCATTAAAGTTCATTACTATTTACTAAAAATTTGGCAACTATTCATCAATAATAAAATAAAAAATTGATAAACTTATATATAAATTTTTTTGAATTGAAGTTATATTTATAAATTATAAATAATACAAACTATAATATAATATATATAAAACTCTTTCTGTTAATTTTTAGTTTATATATAAAAAAGATATTTATAAAAAATTTATTTTTTGCTTACAAAGTCTTAATATTACCCTTAAATTAATTTGAAATTTTACTTTAAGAAATATTTTTAAACTCTTTCTTTTGTTTATATTTATCTTTAAAAAAAAACTTGATTTCTTGTAACTTAAAAAAGTTATGAAACATCTTTTCTATCTATGACAAAAAAATTCTATAAGAAAAAAAAACTAATAATATAGTATTGAAAGTTTTTTATATTGAAATATGTCCTATAGAAATTTTTTACAATAGAAGATAACAAACATTAAACCATATTTTCAAGATATATATATGTTGTTTCTTTTTTTTATAGTTATCAAAATTTTTAGTTTTCTGTGAAATTTTGTCTATCTCAGTTTGACACTAAATTTTAAATAATACAATTTATTGCAAAATATATTTGGTGGACATCAAACATATTAATAAATAAATATAAATAAGTATTTATTAGTTACTTTATATATTCTAACAATATCATTAATAATAGGAAAGTTGATTAATATTTCAATTTTGTCCTGTTTCTCCAATTGAGTTAATCTACAGATCAGATTCTATAAGATCAATAAGATATAAGCAATAAGTTTTTAGATAGTAAAAAGATCAATATTTGTTTAAACTGAATTTTTTTTTATTTATTATTCTAATCAGAAAAAGTTAAAAATTAAGTCTCTTTCTTATCTCAATTAGATAATAAAGTTGAATGGTCTCTAGTTTATGTTAAGCTCTAACTCTTTGATTATAGTTGAGAATATATTTTTTTAAAAGTTATTAAAAAATATTGAAATCTATAAAAATTCCTATTACTTATAATATATTCTTACTATTACAAGGCAAAAAAAAATAATACAGAATCTAACTTTTTGAATAATAGAAGATATTTACTAGTAAAATTCTTTTAATTAGATATAGTTACTAGAAGATATATAGAAACAATATGACTCAATCTCTATTAAGACACATAAAAACCTGGGGTTTATTATAATTTTCTTATTTACTATATATAAATAAAAAATTATTGTCTAGAGAAAATTAAAATCAAATATATTACTGGAAGTAAAGGTTTTTATTAGACAACAAGTCTCCTTAAATAGTATATAAGAAGAAAATTCAGATAAAAAATAAATAAGTTCTTTAGATAGCTGGAAGAAGAAAAAATATCACAATTAGAAATTTTTTATCAAAAAGAAATTTAAAAAACAGGTTTTTGGAAGAAACTAGAGAATTATATTTTTTTTATCTCTTTATTTTCTTGTAATCCATTTAAATATTTTTAGATATTCTCATTTTTCTTTTATTAATATATTCTTTTATAGTTTTTTATATTTGAATAACTTGATAAAACATTTTAAAATAACAACCTACTAGTTTTAAAGTAATAAACTAGAAGAGTATTTATCTAAAAACTATTATAAAGAAAATATTATATCTAATATCAAGCCTAGATACAATTCTTAAATATAACAAGTTTATTAGATTTAATAGAAATATTTAATTACAATATATATTATATTGTTCAAGTAAAAAAATACTTATGTTTTCAATTTATTAAATTTTTTTTTTTTAATCCATAGTCAGATCAGCATGACATGTCTTTATTGTATATATGCTAGGTATTTACAAATTGTTGTGACTGTCACATACTGACTCACTCGTTATTGAAAAGTTATTTCTCTAAATGCAATCTAGGAAATGATATTTCGTTCCTTTACTAATTTGAATAAATCCTCCAATTAATAAAATCATTGCCTACAGGTTATTACTGTAGATTATTCTAAGTTCTATCTGCAGTTAAAAACCAAACCACTTTATTTTATGACAAACCCAATCCATAATAATTGCCGTATACTTCTTTTCTTCTATTTATTTAATGTCCTCCAGGTTCGAATCCTTTGGAGGTAATAGCAATTCTTTTTGATCCTGTTTGGTCTGTTTATCAGGTCTGATTTTGGGCCTCGTGTTTCTTTTGTCCTCTTCAGTAATATTTTGCTTCTTTTCCCATTCAATAACTTTGACACAGTGCATATTCCAGATC
>CAJVPT010001210.1:0-22687 GCA_910592055.1 Acaulospora colombiana
TCAACAATAAGTGAGTTAATATGTGAAAGTCAAAATAATTTTTAAATATCTGATATATATACAATAAAGACAAGCCATGCTGACCTGACTGTGGATTAAAAAAAAAAAAAAAAATTATAAATTATATATTATATTATAGTTTGTATTATTCATAATTTATAAATATAACTTCAATTCAAAAAAATTCATATAAAAGTTTATCAATTTTTTTCTTTATTGCTAATAAATAGTTACTTTTTTTTTTTTTAATTTGTCATATTGACTAAACTTTATTAATTTATGAGAAGTATAACAAAAAATTAGACTTACAACTATTTTAACTATACTACTCTTATTCAATAAAACTTGATTTTATCCATCTCTTAAGTGAGTACTATTTTTGTCAGCTGCTCTGCTCTACCTAGGCACCTAGCATTCTGAGGATTTAATAGGAATTATCATTTTTGGTTTCAAGAGATATTTGTTTGTCATGTGTTTCTTAGAGTATACTTGGTTCTTGTAATAAGGGTATATTAGAATCTTGTATGACATTCTTGTTGTATTCAGTTTCTTCAGAGGCTAAGTTACTTGATGCTTCAATCTCTATGCAATTTAATGTAAAGCCCTAATAACTATTAGTATGTCTTGTAGTGATCTAAGTCTTCTAGTGATCATTTTTATCCACTTTTCAAAGATAACTTATAGAGATTTTCCTTAATCAAACAAGATCCTTAAGTCTCTTTCAAACATGTTTACCCTTGCAGTTTCCATTATAAGTACTTTGTTTTTTCACAATCTAAGATCAAACTAGTCCTATCTCTCTGGTAACTTTTGTAGCTGATACAGATAACCAAAGTCTTCCAATATTTTTTATAAGTATAGTAATTTGAGAAAAGGTGAATTTTTTATTAAACTGATAGGATCTTGAAGCAATCATTATTATTCCTAATATTCTTTTGATAGCTTTACATATTTCAAGTAGCACAGGCATCATAGCTTTTTTTGTTTTAGTATTAAAACTGACTAAGACTTGTGTGACCTATTTATTGTATCATGATTGGATAATGATATTTGATAGATCAGGTATGTGCAGAAGCATATGTAGTTGATAAGCATATATTCTATACAATATGACCTATATTATGTTACTATTCTTGAGTAAAATTAAATCGATAACTCACAGATGATAACCTGGGAGTGCACTTATTGCACTATTGACTCACATGTTAAATAATTAATAAACTTTTAATAAATAGTTTTAATAAATAGTTAACAAATTTCTAATAAATAATTGATAAATTTTTAATAAATAGTTAATAAATTTTTAATAAATAATTTTGATGAATAGTTGTCAAATTATTAATAAACTATTAATAAATTTTTGACGTATTATTAATAAATTAATGTCAAATTTTTATTGAATTGCTAATCATAATTTTATGATAAACTTTTAATGAATTATTTGATAAATTGTTAATGAATTTTTAATGAATTGTTAATATATCAATTTTTATAATATTTATAATCAAATTATATAGCTGCCGATTTATTTATATTATTTTTTTGCTAAATGCTATACAAGTGGCAGTATATGAATAATTTTTTTTTAACTAGTATATAATATACTATTTGAATAATTAATTCTAAAAATAACAAAAATGCCAAATATGATTTTTTTGGATCTTACTTTTAAATAATATACATATAATATAAATTTTAAAATCACAATTTTAGTATTAGAAAATTTGCGGTTCATCTTTAAAGATAATTATCTTATTATTTTTATTTTTTATTATTATTATTATTTTTTTTTTTTATAGTTTTTTATTTATTCAATTAAGCAGAGTTGAGTTTTATTATTTATCTTTCTACATTTATTTTTTATTATAGATAATTTTATATTATATAACTTTAAACTTTTTAATTGATAAAATCTTAGCAAATTTAATATAATCAAAAATTTAAAATTAAATTAAGATAGACCAAATCTTTTTTAGATATAATAAAATGATTTGAAATCCAACAAATTTTCAAAAAAAACCAAACTTTATTGCTCATTCAATAGATTTGCTTGATCTAATATAGAAGGATGGAAAGGAATCTTCTTTCTTATTATTAGAAATTCAATTTTTATCCCTATCACTTTTGACTTGAAACCAATGTTCAAATCAAATAATGGATCAAGGGAAAATAAACCATATAAAAGGTGTTTTGCAATATGTTTACAAGGTGTTTTTAATGAAATATCATAACTGTCAATTACAAAATATAATATTGTTTTGAAAGGATAATCGGAGTGATCAATGAAAAGATTGCCATTCAATTTATATGCAGTACATACATTGATTGAAATAAAGTTTAGAAAATAATGCTAGTTATTAAATAAGGAATAAAAAATGAAAGGTTCTGGATCCGTTCGAAACATCAAAACTTTGTGATTTATCTATAACAGAAGCGTGAACCATGCATCAATCATTCCTTGACTGCCGTTGCTGCCAGTTCAAAGGAATGATGATTAAGTGCAGTATGTAAAAAAAAAAAAATGTACATCGATTCTATTTTTATTTTATTATTTGCAGAATAAAATAGTTTCATTTTTGAATTGTTTACATCTGTCCTTAAATAATTTAGTTAGGGTGAAGTAATAAATACATGAAAAAGAAATTAACAAATTTTATGTATCAGAATTCTTCGTATTCGCCGTATTCATCGTATTCATCGTATTCATCATCGTATTCATCAAAGTTTTCATATTCCTCATCACCAATGTCATGTTCATCATAATCAATGTTATAGTCTCTGACACTAAATTGTATCTTGCTACTCCGATGTTTTCTTTTATCAATTTTTGTTGCCTTGGGTTGCTTCATCCTCTTCCCGACCCCTCGGTTAACTCTTAGCCTGTTCATCCCGTCCGGTTGTAATCGCGGTCTAGATGGTTTCAGCATCGCACCAACAACTTGCCTATCACGAGATTTAAGTCTAGGTAAAGGCATGTATATAATATCATCTTTAAATGAATGCTTTGGTGCCATCACAAAGTAGCCGGTTGGTACCACGAACATAAACGGAGAGGATGAATGAAGATTGTTGATCATGTTGGAGGTGTGATAATCATATATCATAAGGCTATATCTCGGACGTGGTCTGCAAAAGTCAGGCTCTTTTCTAAGGCAAAGAACAACAAGCGCATGAGGAAGATGTGGCATAACCTGAATGATCGAAGCGGTTGGTAGGATTTTTTGGGTAAAGAGTCTGTACGTAAGGAGTCTCATTTTATGCACGTTGTCCTCATTATTGTTGGGATTATGATTATCAATATCCAGATATCCAAAGTTGGTATCGTTTGAATTTTCTGTAGACATCGTGGACGGCAAAAGAAGTAATTGTACTACCACCGGCACCTTCATGTCCCCAATAGTTTTTTTCGCTGACAGAAACAGCCAATTTCCGTTTGACGGAAGGTTACCTGGTGACCAAAATTGGGTATCAACAACTTTCAGGAAAGTTAATCCGGTAGAGATCCTCCATGAACACTTTAATTTTCCTCCGATTGTGTCCAATAGTCGAAATATAGCGATATTTCCGCCCGAACATGTTACTATTATCTCTGGAGAAGCTTTCAATTGATATTCCAACTCATTATCCAGAGGTGTTCGATATTCATCAAGGTCATCTTTCCAGCGTACCAGAAAACTTTGTGCTTTTGACTCTAACTTTCCTTCGTATTGAGAGATCATGTTTTTGTACTCTCTCGTCTCGAAGCTTTCATGTTCTCTGACACCACGAAGATCCCACACCCGGAATACAGACTCTCCTTCGTTATTGTAATAGCCGGCAATCATGAGATCATTGTGATCCATGTAAAATGCGGACATTTTTCCCTTTAACGATTGCCGACTTATGTTTTTGATTTGCACATCGTCGATGTTGATGCCGAACTTATACCTTTCTTCAAGGTCGGTCGATCTGATCATGTGTTTACAGGAACTTGCATGCGTGGTCAGTTGAAAATTTCCAGGTTCCGTGCATGTGACAAAGAAATTTCGGGAGATGGCCAATTCCGTCAACGGAGGATTGTGTACATTGAAATTTCCGAGTGATTGCGCCTGGTAATACGAAAATATCTTACATGTGCCCATTGAAATGTCCGAAGAATACATAAAGTATTTACGTCCCAGCTGAATTCTAACTACATTTTTTATCCAACCACCGTCTCGGGACAGATCATCCCGAGAGATTGTTAATAACTGCTTGTCGCAACAAATAATCTCAAAACGGTCTTGACCTTTAAATGGCATGAGTCTCACGTAAACCTAGATGCCCAAAAGACTTAAATTTGTAAAACATAAGTAACGATTATGATTATATGTATGTGCGTACCCTGATTTCTACATTGGGAACCAAGTTGAAGTCCATATTTGACAGCGTGGGTCGTTCGTTGATCACCCGCATACCGGTCGGTTCATCGAGAACCAACCTTCGTTGTCCGACTAACGCAATCGCCACACCGTTTTCGATCACACCGGTGGCAATAATGTCATACATATAGCTGTTTAGTGACGCGAACTCGCCAAACAGTTTGAATCGATTCAGTGTTGTCGAAGCCGGTTCATTGAAGAGAGAAGCAACTTTGGACCAAAGACGTGTTTCGTGATACTCCTTGAAAATGCATATCGATCTGTATGTTTGATTATCAAGAAATAACGAGTTGGGAACCTTTCCGAACTTGGATTCAAAAACCTGTTGCCACGTGTAATCATCTATTATGTAGACAAGAATGAGGTATACTTATATAAATACTTGCGAAAAGAAGAGGAAAGTCATCATTACCTCGTAGGATGGTTTCCCACAGACGGCATACCAGCCGCATTTTCAATACCACACGCACAGGCAATGCGCAGAATATGCGTAGCAAAAGCTCACGGGTCACAAGTATCTTATGACACCCTTGCATTCCTTCAATTGGGTTTACTTCATAGTTTTCTAAGGATTCGGCATAGTTTTCGCGTAATTGTAGCTTCTCAAGTTGCTGAACTAGTACTTCGTCGGCCATGTAGACTAAATATCAAGGAAGTTATGTTCAAGGTGACTTTTTTTTTTTTTCGAATCAATTTTACATATGTGTTTCAAGCTGCGGAGGATAATGGACTCCATGTCTGCAAAAACGGTAATTCTTTTTTTACGCAAGGTAACGGTAACGGTGGGTTAACTCCTTACATATCACGTGATCAATCCGAAATGTTCATATAAATACCCCCCGCACTTGTGGTCTTGAATTCGCGACGAAGAAATGGTTTTCGATCGATATGGCGTCTTTGTATTTCCGGAGCACAAAAATCTGGATTCCCTGGTAAAGGAATGCGGTGTACAAGTCATCAGCAACAGAGAAGTATTGGAGGGATATCAACTTTACATAGTTGAACAATGGTAAATTGCCTTCTGATGGTCGGACTTCAGCTCATCTTGGTCACCATATGTTAAGCCTGCAATTACTTTAAAAAAAAAAGGGTGTGCGATAAAAAAGTGAGACCGTATAACACAGTGAACGTTTTTACTGGCGTTCCTTCTCACAGGGTGAACATAGTTTCTCGTCGGTCTCTTGGATTTCTCATGAAATTTTTCTCTGATCTTCAACTTAAATTCAGGTCACAGTATGCGTTATTCGTATCGAGGAGGTTAAGTCACAAGCTTACCCGGAAAAACTTGACCAATTATTTAACGCACTGGAAGAAGATAGCACGCGACCAAAAGAAGTAGGTGTAAAGGGGGGGGCGTTCATCTTGTATACAGCTTTCATCTACAATCAATTCTTCTTGTTAGACCTTCCTAGGAACATTTTTTGTGACAAATTTGAGCACACTTCCCTCTTCTCTAAATCTTGTCCTGGTACCGGACGGAGTTTACGAAGATCATTATCTCGAGTTTTATTTGAATTCAAACTTGCGAAGAATTGGTTGCAGCGGACGAAGTGCTTTGTCACTAAAATCACCGACGTGAGGAGAATTTTTTTTTTTTTTTTTTGTTTTAAAAAAAAATCTATCCGACATATGAATATCTTTCTCATCGATGTAATTTAGCGACGCGCAGAAAGATAAATTTTATCAATTGTACGCAATGTCAGAGGACATACCTTTCCAGGATGCCGTCTTGGAATTGGTGAAAGTGGTTCAAACAGCGTTATACATAATTGGAGATTTTCCGTGGGATTTTGTCGATGGTTTATTGTGCGATTCAACCGAGAGCGCACTGAGAAAATTCAGTAGGGCACACAATCAAAATATAGATGTAGGCAACATCCCTTAGTGACGAGAGAATGGTAATGAAGTGAAAATAATCGAGTTCATTTGATTCAATCATATATAGTTACGGGACAACATATTAAACCCACATCTCGTTGTTGCAATCTTAAAAACGGTTGTAAACTCACGAAATAAACTAAATTCCTTGAATTATCAGGTGATTCTTTGGTCCGATTGATTCTAAAATCAAAACTTTTGCCTTCCGTTTAACTCGTAGTAATGGTCTAACGATTGTTTATTGAAGGTTGGAAAAGATCCATTCTCCGACCCTGAGATTTTTCTCAACGGAGTGGCATCCTTTCAGGTGAGTTCTGGGCATATTGGCGTACCATCGTAATATTTAAATAATATTTCTCCATTTATTTATTCATTCGTTTATTTATTATTTGTTATTTATTTATTTATTTGTTTGTTTATTATGCCGACTTCATGAAACTCGCTCAAGAAATGGGCAAAAATAACGGTCACCCGAAAGTTGGATCAACAGACTATAGAAAAAATAAAAAGTGCTTACAATACTTCGAAGTATTCAGATGGATTGAAAGTACACAAAGTATGTGGTTTTCTTTTGAATTTAGTATCCTTTGTTTCAATCACGGATATTCCAACACATCCGCCTTTCATGATCAGGTGATAAAGTCTAAGATTGGAGATATTTCTGGTATATCAGGTATACCCCTTATCTATATTTGATTTTCGATCACATTTGGCTTGGTTTCGATAATTGATATCTGCCTCCTTTTCTTTTTTTTCTTTTCTTTTTTTAGCTCATGCTTCTCTTACAGACATTGAAACCACTACCCTAGAAGAGTTTGGAAAAAGTGTACAAATCGATAGGTTGAGATATTTATGGAGAGGAAAGGAGGCGGTTGAGTCCGACTGGTTTCATGGTGGGAGAGAGTTGGGAAAAAGTTTTTTACGCGGAGTATCGGATCGAACGGCAAGACATTTTGACTTTTAGGTTTAAGAGAATCAAATTCATTTGATGCTGACATAAAATGTCTATGATATTTTCTGATGTCCAGGCGAAAACCGGAGGTGCAATAAAAGAGGGAGTTCGAGGAGTTACTGGGTATGAATTTTATCGTTCGAGATCTTCAAAGCCTTTATTAACAACTGATGATTGCTTTTTTGTTCATAGATCCCTTTCAAATTTGGTAGACCGGGGCGGGTCCCCAATAGAGAAGATAGTTAACCTCCCCTCAAAATCACTATCATTGCCTCCCAACTGGAGTTGGCGAGGCCGAGGAAAGCGCAAACGATCGGGGATCGCTGGGCGAAGAATGAGAAATTCGGAGGGGAGAAAATCCAGAGTTGACCAGTCAATCTCGAAGTGAGTTAGAATGACGCTTTTGTCACCACCAATTAATCTTTCACTATCGTGTGATTAATCTTGCTTGTTCTCTTAGTAACTTCGTGAACTCGAAATTACTAACCGTTCCGCAGATCGAGTACGGTAGGTGAAATGAGCTTATTGATGATCTCTTGGTGTAAGAGTTCGTTCGTTTAATCTCACGACCCCTTAGAGAGCACGGACACCGAAGCTTCAGCCCAACCTGATATGGATGCGGAATCAGTGTCTTCGTCTGAAGATGAAACGTGCGACTGGCAAAAACGAGAAAGGTCATGTTCCGTGGGTACATATGAAAAGCCAACATCATCTTCGATATGTGAGCTCAGAAGATCAAATTCATTTGCTACGTTGGAAATGGCTAGAAAACAGGGGGTGCGAGAATTATCTAGGTAAATACATTGGTGGTCAATAGTGAGTGATTTTTTCACAACATAACGACAATACTAATTGTTTTTCCAAGCAGACGAACGATTGACATGGACATTCAAACTTACATGATTTATGAAAATCTCAAACAAAAGGAGGTATCACTGAAGGGTTTAGTGGAACGGTTGGAGGTATAATAACATCACGATTATCGTTCCTTTAATTTTCCACGTATTCTTACTGGCTACCAAATCATCTTCTTTCTAGTCAATCGTTAAAGAATACGATGATCAGATTGAGCAATTAAATAACGCTTATGACATTCGATACGAAAAATTTAAGGTAATTTTTGGTGAACCATTCATCGGTGTGGTGTGATCCTGTTCTGAGATTATCTTTCATCACTAGTCGACAGAGATGAATGGCCTGGCCGTCTTATCAAAACAGAAAATGGTTTCCAAGTCAATAAACCAAATTAAAGACCACAGCGGAAAACTCAACTATGAAATAGGAGTGTTGGAGGATAAATTGAAGGAAGCCGAGGATTTGGTGAACCGGTTTTGCCTCAAGGTACTTACCACAACTTACCATCATGCATTCTATTTTTCCTTTCTTCCGATCATCCGTGATAACGATGTTATTAATAAAAAAGGTTCAAGTCTTGGACTCAAAAATGACTCAATCGCAACGATCGATTCGAGTTTTCTATGATCTTTGGAACTACATTTTTGATCAATTGAGGGTCATCGCACCCCGATTTTATAAGAAGAGAACCGAAGGAGATGATGAATAGTAATGCTTTGAATCGGTTGTGTATATACACTTTGGAATAAGGATCTTTCCGTGCTCGTTATGTTGTTGATCGCCTATATTCCGGATATATCTGAGCAGCACGCACGAATGGATCCATCTATAAGATAGAATCTTTTTTTTTTTTTCTTTTTTCCCATTTATTGACTTTTTTAAAAAGTACATTTACAATATAGTCACCGATAATTTAATATAAACATTTCACTGCGATTGTCAATCGAAGACGATGACACGCAACCCCAATGAAACGCATATGCATGCATACATACTGTATGTATATTAATGGATGAATGAATGAATGAATGAATGAATGATAGCTGCAAAATCGATCATGTTGGTAAGAAAGACCCGCACGTTGAATTTGCAAATGTACTTCTCATCGAAGAAGAAAAGGATCGACATAATATCACAACAAAATAATTTATGCACGCGGAAACAATCTCCCTAAAAAACAAACAAACAAACATTGCACCTATTCGGATACGTAAACAAACATGATAAAAAATACAAGGGTTTTTTACGAAATCGCAAGAAATAATTTCACCATTCGCAGTTGGTGGAGGAACATTTGCACTCACAAAGTGTCAGGAATATCGGTATTTAATAGGAAAAAAAAAACATGTATGCATGCCTTATTAAATCTAGAATAAGACACAGTTGAGTGGTTATAGTGTACAGGGATTGCTACTTGATTTTGAAAAGTTTTTGTTTGTTTTTTCATTAAATTAGAAAAAAAAAAGAAAAGAAAGAAAGAAAACATGATAACGGGAATCAATGCGATATGCAGTCATTCGATCCACTCAAATCGCTGCTTTTTACGAGATCCATTATCAATTTCACTTTCCTCGGCATACCGAGTCACGCCGCGGGTGACGGCGAGCTCGTTCGTCATTTGCACATAATTTTCGTTACTCCTCATAATTGTTAGGGTTGGGGCATTCGAGACGTGCACCCGATCTGACGTCCAACTATTATGATCATTATTATTTCCACCGCCATTCTCCGAAGGCGCGATCGTTTCCGCCTGCTGATCAAGTGCACCGAGTGACCGTGGAATATTCTGAAAGGTCGGTATTATTTTAAGATGCATGCAGTATCTCTCCAACATCGCCAATAACATGGTTTTTGTGAATGGTTTGGCAAGAATATCGTTCATTCCATGCGACAGATATTTGATGCACTCTTGAGTTGTGATGTTTGATGTCATGCTGATTATTGGAGTTTTGGGGTCGAAACGCCTGATCTGGGTTGTCGCCTCCACACCTATGACACGATAAAAGGTCACCACTTGATCACTTGGATCAAAGTAAACAGGTTAATGTAATTTAATAAGACATACCATCCAAATTAGGTAAGACGATATCCTATTGTTCGAATAATGGTCGAGGTTGTATGTCAGAAAGGAAGAAAAAAAAAAAAAAAAAAAATTTTTTTCACTCGAGATCAAGAACTCCTCTGAATTACCATTAATACAAGGTCGTATTTTTCAAGGTTCATTTTACCGACGGCGCTTATACCATCCACAGCGATGTCTATCGAACAACCAAAAATCCGTAATAACTTTGAACCAAGACTTTGATAAACTGCATCATCGTCGACCAAAAGTACTTTGGGTGGAACGGACCAATTGGGCACGAAGGTGTTGCGAACCACACGCATGGTGTTCGATCCTTGTGAGGGTGAAGTTTTCTTAACGCAAGTTACGTTTGTGCTCGCGGAAGGTGTCAGATTAGATGCCAATGACTGCGATTGCCGTGGCATTAATTGACCCATGGTTAATACTGTCAGTCTATCATTTGACATCTGTGCGTTGAGTATCTGGTCAGGCCGGCTCCTCATATAATCATTTGACAGCGCCAATTGAAATGCATCCGTCTGTGGTTGAACTCTGGGACTAATACTTGAAGTCTCGGTCGGTAGAATGTAGGCATCTTCTAAATGTCCAAGGTTATTATTATCCTTGGAGTTCGATAATTTCTCGTCTCCCAGTGAAGGACCATCATTGTAATCTATTGGCGTTTCCGACAATGAAATCTTTGCAGGCTCCGGCGAACTATTGCCATTTCCTCCAACCGCGCCGCTGACCATCTGGTGCATTGATTGGGCGCGACGTGAAATCGCATTCATTTGTTCAAATGAAGCTCGAGAAACTTCGGTATATGAATTTATCAATTTTTGTGTTTGCTCCGAAGGAGTAAACGATGTACTCGCGCCGTCGACGGATTTATTTCCCTGGCGGTTTGTGATAACGCTTTTTTCTTTTTTTTTTTTTTTTTTTTTTTGAACAAAAACATATAAGATCACCGACTGATTAATTTGAAAAAAAAAAATAAAAAAAGGTGCGAAATCGAACCTGCTTCTAGACTGATCACATGTCGCACCAAATTTTGCATCAATTGGTCCTGGGCGACCATATTTTTCTGAAAGTTTAATAAATCTTGAATGACAGAATAGTAGTTCTGGCTCAAAGAGTGTAGGTGATCGTTCATGCTGGTTTGAAGCTTGGTCAGGTTGTTTATTTGTGATTGAAGCTCCGTTATATGAACGTTGGTGGGTAGTTCCGTTGGCGAAGGTATCGGTACGTTTCTACGGTTAGATGGAGTCTTCCTCTAGAAAAGGGATGTGAAGGTGAATTGAAAGAAAGGAATCTTATTAAAGAAGTAACCAACAAGCGCTACCTTGATATCATCCAACTGATTTCTCTTGTCGCAATGGAATTTAGGGTGATAGAACTCCCAAGCCTATGTATGTTCAAAACATGTTCAGTACGTCAGTTATTCTTCGAATGTTCAGGGAAGCATGTGCATTTTTTTTTTTTTTTTTTTTTTTTTTTTTACCTGGTCTCCGTATGGAGTAACCGGATCGTCGGAATTTCGGACTTTATGAAAATCGTATTTGTTAAGTTGTCGCACGAAACTTGCAAAGTTGGAATGTTTGAAATGGCGGGGAAGAATTGTCTTCGTAAAAGCATCTATTTGCTATTCATGATTTGAAAGTTATGGTTATGTCCCAAATCGATAACCGAAAAGAAAGAATCCTCCCTCCGCCGGGGAAAAAAAAAATTTTTTTTCTTATTCACCTTCACCACGAAACTATCACCGTTAACTCCCCAAGAGACAATATTGTTGTAAGTGTCATCCTCCAACATCCTATGAAAAGAAAAACTTCAGTATCCTCTTCCCGTGAATTCGTTTGTGTTGATTTTATTTTTTCTGCTTACACGACACGACACATTTACCAGAAATCTCGATCGACTCCTGGTAAAGTGTTTCTTTTTTTAAGTGACTACAAAGACCTTACTTGAATAACTTTTTCACAAAATCCGATCCTCCAGAGGTATTATTCATGACTTCCGAATTTCTATATTTTAATTCTGAATCCGTTTTGATGGTGTTTGGCCGTGAGCATGTATATAATCCTCCGATATCGAAAACTGACGCAGTCAAAGTTCCACAGTAATTTTAGTAGAATAAAGAATGTCACGGGTCTGATAGAGAATTCGAGGGTGTCCTTTCTTTTTTGATTAAACGCTTAAAGCTTGATAGAATTCGTCCAAGGCGTATCGCAATAGGTCCCGGTTGAAGGTATGAAAATTTCGGATGAAGAAGAGTTCGTATCGAAAGGAAAAGATAAAGTACGGTATATGAAAATCAATCAATCCAAAAAGCATTAATTCTTATGATTGCAAATTAAAAAAATGGATCGACAGTACCTGTCCCAATTTTGAATTTGAGAGTTTGTAAAAAATTAAAATGCAAGGCTTGAATTACGTTATAACGTATGTAAGCGGAGGTTCGTTGTTTCACGGTTCCCACAGCTAATGTTTTGCACAAGTTTAGAAAATAATAATGACGCTCGAACTTAGTTTGGTGATAATAGGGTGTCACACGGGAATCCTTGCAAACCAATTAGCACGCTGGCCATTTCAATGAACTAATCTCTTGGCCTCCTCTTACGCGCTCCGCAAAGTTGACGATATCAGAGTGACTTCACACCATGCACACGATAAATACGAATTTACGTAAGTCCGCACGATATTTACACAAGCACCCGCCCCTAATATTTGTAAAACATCAACCTCGCAGAAAATTCCTTTTCCACAGCACAACGTTGTGACCAATACCCCAAGGTCTACTCTTCGTGCGACCTTTTTAAGGTGTCCACGAATTTCCACCGCCAACGGGCAGTACGATTTGTTTAGCGGATAGCTTGTTTTCGCCCATCTCTTGACGGTTTACATGGACAGTGCGCAAAAAAAACTTTAATCGAGGATGCACCCGAGAAACGTAGCACATTTGAAACAACGCGAAAAAAAAAAAGAAAAGAAAAATTAATACTATTTATTAATTAATAAAAATTCTAATGCTACGTACATGATTACAAGAATACACCGTGTGACAAAAACAACCTAAATTTTGAGAAGGAATTCATTATGTAATCTATCGTTCTTTTTTTTAATTGGTGCACTTGCTTGCAAAAATTCACGGTCGGTGGTGCGGGTTCCGCGAATGAATTCCTTTATACGTGGATACTACGCTTTAATGAACCGGAGAACGTTTTCCTTTTATTTTAAACTAGGTATTGCACGAAGGAGGATGATTAGATCGTCAGGCGAAGGCAAAACATTTCTAAGAAAGTTGGTCATGAAGGAATAACGCCGTAAATTTCTTTCTCCGATATACTATGCATTACATGCACACATGTTATTATGTTAGTTCTCCGCGGGGTACGATCGTACGTGCGTACCTCTTTGCCATGTAATAAACAAAAACAATTTATCGTGCATATGGTAATTTTTCATTAACATTGGGTTTATCGATTTCACATTTAATCGACAAGACTAACTTAAAACATTACCGAACCTCAGAGGCATTCGATCATTAAAGGAGAGGAAAAAAAAAGTCCTATAATCATATAATCACCCTTCATTAGTGTCGTCCGTGAAATTAATCCTATTTATTCTTCTTTTTTTTTCTTATACTTACCAGGAAATTGTAACAGTGCACCATATATAAAAGTGTGCATAGTACGGCAATTGCCATGACAATATTATTACCATATATCATCAACCCATATAGAAATTGTATTGGAAGAGAAGAAAATGTAAAATAAGGCTTGATTGGTACCACGTAAATTAAAATACCATTTTATATGTCATGCCTTTTTCTATCAAGTTATATAGTATAAGGTTAGACGAGGAAAAAGTTTAATTATGAAATCTTTTTAATACTAAATACTAATTAATACTATATAAATTGGATATTTTGGTTTCTACATATACTGTAAACCAGTATTAATAGTATGTGATTTTTTTTAAAAAAAAAAATTTTTTTTTGTAAATGATTTTGGATATCCTGCTAATAATTTGAATCTTGATCAAATGATTTATTAAAAGCTTTAAAGATACCATAAGGTTTTTAAAGTTTTATATATTATTATTATTATTATTATTGACCCTTTGTTAGGCTAATTACATATACTTTATTAAACATTTGTAAGCTGTACATATAACATGAGATACTAAAGCTAATTCTTTAACTAACTTACTTATCTTGATTGGTTTACCTTTCTAAGTGCAATTTCAGGAGTAATTTATCGCTCTATTAGAAGTTCAGATAAATACTCTTTCAACTTCTAATATCATTGCTTGCAGATTACTACTGCAAATTACTTTTTTGAGTTTTAACAGAGATTAAAATCCAATCATTTCATCCCATATTTTATTTCATCTTACAGAACCTGTTTTAGCATCATATTTTCTAATTTTTTTTCCTTTAATAGTACTTGATATGATCAATTTCCTGGTACCTTGGTCTTGTTTTTTTGCCTCTATAGATATATTGGCCTTTTAATCTTATTACCTCTATTGATTTCCAATATCCATTCCTACTCTATCACTTTCTTACATCTGATATTTCAAATTTTCTTTCTGAAATAATTATATGTTTCTTCTATATCTTTATTATCTACTTTCTTGCTTCTTTACTAATTCTCTTTCTATAACACTTCGAGTCTATTATTTCATTTATTAGGTTTTTTTCAATCAGTTCCATGTAAAAACTAAGTATATCCTGATCAATATTTGAGATCCTTTCCACTAGTTGAGCTATTTTCTTATTCATTTTTTCTCTTTCCATTCTGTTATCAACTATCAGGCTTATTTTTTTTTTCTTCTAATTCCTTTTTCCTATTTGCCAGGAATTTGTTGAAACCTTACATCATATTTTCATACCTTTCTATTAGGTTTCTTGCTATTGAGTTTTGTATACTAGACATTCTAACAAATATTCCATTGTCTCTTCTTGCTATCCACATGTGAGATATTTTACTTGCTTATATAAGTCTCATCTTCTTGTGACTAGCTTTGTTAATATAGGTAACTTGTTACTGATTATCTTAATAAGAAAGTTTTTTTTTTTTGTGATTCTTTGAAAAAAGTATTTCATGTATACCCATTATTTATTTGTTCCAAATTAGGTCCTATGTGTACCTATGCTGATCTTGGATTTGATAATCCTACCTTTTATTTATTCTATTTTGGGTTGTCTATTGGTACATCATTGATTTTGAATTTAGGTTTTTTAATAAACTACCTTATTGAAGCATCTAGCACTATACTGTATCTTGTCATTTGATTTTGATAATATTCTTGGGTAAATCCAGATCTGACTATTCTATTGTTGGAAACTTTAATGCTTCTTTGCCTAGAATATCTACTTCCTTATTATATTGAATATTAAAATGTACTTTAACTTTGATAAGATTTAGATCTAATTCTTTTTTCTTTATCAAGCTTAACATTCGTATTTATAAGAACTAATTTTATTTCTTTAATCATCTTTTGTAGATTTTTTTGGGATCCTTCTTTTTATAGTTTTCCATTTGGAAATGTAGGCTTGACTGTCAGTATGAATTTTGACCTTACTATTAACTGATACTACTAATAATATAGTAACTATTACTACTAGTTCTGCTCTTATGAATGAAGGTCAATTAGCTACTCCTGCTTGGAACTTGCTTTTCTTTTCTACTTCTCCAATTTGTATCCATGCTGTACTTAATGATGAGTCCCTAAAGTATTTAGTATATAAAATTTCGCAGATTACTTATGTTCCTTTTTGAGGGATAAAATTTATAGCTCTTCACTTTAATAGGGACAAAAGTTAAGAAATATTATAAATCAATAATTTGAATAATGAAGAACAATTGTGAATAGTTTTTTTATAGTTATTAATTTAAAAATTTTAATGTTTCCTAGTAAGGAATATTTGACTTTTGTTTCTGTCTTCCCCTTTAGGGACCCATCTTTACCCAGGGTCAGCAGAGACACACGCAACAATCCCAAGATATCAGAGAAGTTTCAGGTTTGCTCTTGATATTACAAAGAGAGGTTGCAAGCCTCAAGGAGATAGTAGTTGACCTTGATAAACAAGTCACAAACATTGAAGTATACAATCAAGAATATTATGATAAGATGAAACAATATTTCAACAGCAAGGATACAAAGAAGGATAAACAATCTAGAAGAAATTTGAGTGATCCCGAAATCTCAATCCAACTATAGGACAAGATGAACATTCAAGAAAGACAATATCAAATTAACAAAATGATGAATAATGTATAAGCCAATATGCAAAGGGCATTAGAGACTATTGGAGCTTTGACAGGTGATCAACACCAATATTAATACTAATATTAATCTTATAGGTAATATATTAAAAGAAAGAAACACAATAAAAAATAAAGACAAAGAAGAAATACAAACCAGTAGAAATTTAATTAATCAAACAGAAACAGGCATTACATTAAAAATTGCAACTTCCAATATGAGAGGGCTCAGCAAAAAATCAAATAGAATAATTTGGATGGAATTATAGTGGAATATGAAATGGGATATCATGATTAACTCAGAAACAAATGGAGTGATCGTGCAATAAAACACTAGAAAACTGAAGAGTACGAGTGCCACTGGATCAATATGGACTGAAAACAAGATATAGATATTGGGATAGCCCTCAGATACAACTTGGCAAAAAGAATAGTGAACAAAGAAACAATAGAAGGAAGAGCTATTATATTGAACCTGGCTTTTCCATACAAAAAATACTTATGAGTCATAGGTCTGTACTTGCAGCAAAACATTCTGACAAATCTTGTTTTGAAAAGAAAGTAATAAGATGGCTTAATTCAATCTACAAAGTAAACTGGGAAACTACAGTATAGTGGCAGGAGACCTGAATGATATAAATATATCCTGCATGAACAGATTCTCAAGTAAACACCATCATTTCGAGAGTAGAATGTCATCAAACAGTATCTTTATCAATGATTTCAAGAATTGAGACATGTTAGACATATTCAGAACAATGAATCCACAAAAAAGGAAATACACCTGGAAGGTAGAGACAGAATCAGCAAGTAGAATTGATCAGATATGGACAACACAAAATGAATATGTAGAACTCCTCTCAGTGGAAATCATAAATAAATACAAGCAGATGTATAAGAATGACCATGGAATTGCACTTGCCAAAATACATGTCTTTTTTCCTTTGTCTAAGAAAAAAAAAACATTCTGAAGACACCCAATACTAGATACAACTGGTTAGGCATGGATCTAGCATGATGAAAAAAATGGATCAGATACATAGAAGAGAAGGTGGAAGCTCATCAAATACCATTTGAGTCCGAAATAAGAGCTGACAGCTTTGGTGCAAACTAAGAAACATAATTCTCAAAGCAACAAGCTTGTATATATAGAACTTCAAAAAGATGCAGGTCAAGATACTGAACAAACAAGAGATATGTACCAAGACTCCATCGACTAAAATAATCAGACTTTGTCAACTCAAGAAGCTTCTAGCAGAAGCAACAAATAACAACCTATATGAGAAAACCAAAGAAAGAATTAAAAACCTGGCATTGAGCACTGGCATTGAACTCCTAGAAGAGTTAGAAAGCTTAGGGGATTTTGAAACAATCAGAGTTAGAGTGATCGAGAAAGTAAAGAACATCAAGCTTATCTCATACAAATACCATTGCAATATAAACAGTGAGAGGATCAAAAAAGCTATCAATAACTGTTTCAAATGGTTTGCTACAGATAAGAAAAAGATAATAAACAGTTTCCTTAAAAAAGAGAGACGAAAAATCAAAATCAATAAGCTGATAATAAGAGATGATGAATCAGATATCATCCTAGACAAAAAGGAAATTAAATCATAGATACATAGTTACTTAGAGGAGTGGACCAAGCTCCCATACCAAGGGATCACCACAGGAATGGCTGGATGAATACAAACCCTTACAACAAATCAATGCAGGATAGTATAAAGAAGTCATCAAGGATTTCTCTGCTCTTGAAACAATAGATATTATATCCAAGGCAAGCAAAATCTCAACTCTAGGCTCTTCACAGATTCTATATATAGCATTATATCATCTTGGCCCAAGGCAATTGAAAACCTGAAGGTGATCTTCAATACAATCCTCCAGGAAGGAAAAATGTCCTCTGTGTGGAAAGAAGGAACAATATACCCAATTTTGAAGACATATGATTGAGGCAATGACCTCACCAAAGTTAGACCCATCACCCTTCTGGAATCAGTCAAGAAGATATTTACTAAAGGACTGGTCAATAGGCTGTCCAATATACTAACATGATACGAAATACTCTCAAAACACAATTGGGTAGCTCTACCAGGAACTAGTACAATGGATCCAATTTTTGCAATAAACACAATTATACAAAAACGTGAGAAAAAACAATAAAGAACTCTGGATTTTTTTTTGGAAATGAGTAAAACATATAACAATATAAATCTGAACACTCTTGCATTGATCGTGAGAAGAATCAAATTTCCAGAGAATCTTATCAATGTCATTATGAAAAGTTTTAATGATAGAAAAAATACAGTAAATATAGATGTAGGAATTACCGATCCATATATAGTCAGGAATGGAATCGATTAAGGGGATGCTATATTATTACTCTTCTGGCATATATAGTATGACCCCCTGGTTTGCAAAATTAGTAAAATGCATAGATACAAAAATCTCACTAGGACCTATTAGAGGATACAACTTGTCACATCCTATGGAATTACTAACATATCAGTCATGATATATATAAACAATATGGCATGGATCGCTGGGAACCATAAACAATTAGAAGCCATCACTAAGATTACCTGCTCCTTCTACAACTTTGCTCAAGTTAAAGTCAATCCAAACAAGTCAGAGTTAATAGTAATTAACAACAAATATGAGTTAAAAACAATCTTTGAGCATGACACAATTAAGGCATTTACTAGTGCAGTCCGATATCTGGAAGTTTGGTTTAATCGAGATGGCAAAAAAAAATATCAAGCAAAGTTGCTTCACCAAATAACATTTAATCTTGTGAATTACTTGCTTTGGAAAAAAATCTCAGACAAGCAGACTCAGTACTTAGTTAATCATATAATTCTGTTCAAGTTGAAATACTTGATTCAAGACCTCTACTTAATAGAGGCTAAAACTGATCTTATCGATAGAAAGCTAAGAAGGATAATTAAACACAAAGCTGGTTTCACTACTTCTGCCCCAAACTCAACCTTCCACAGTAACCTAGGCTACAACATATTCAATCTTAGAAACTGCATGCTTCAAAAACACTTGACTATTATAGAGAAATTTCACAAGACAGCTAATCATGCTAGCAGACTATACAGGAAAAAAATAGCAAACCTTCAATGGGTAATCTAGTTAGAGACAAATATTCTGGAAACATGTTCAAAGATTTATACAACAGGAACTAATTTTATATAAGATGTACTCATTTATGTATAGAAGCAGAGGTTTTTTTTTGGGAATAGATGACAAAGCAATAAAACAATAAAAGATAAACTGATATCGATTAAAGAATATATGGAAGAAAGACAGTATGATAAATATAGGAGCAGACTCAGAGTAAACAACCTCAAATGGATCAAGCAGTTTGTTAATTACAACAAGATTAAGATAATAAGTTGGACTCAATTATACTACACAAGTTACCGGAATGCATAGAGGAGGCAGCCTTGCTTTTATAAAGAAATTATCAACAAAATAATTATAGGTACAATCAATTCTAACTTTACAACAAGGCTAACAAATCTTTAGCCAGAAGTCAACCCCTTCTACAACATAGTATGGGCAGAAAGGTAGTGTGGCAGATCCCTGAAGAAAAACAAACTAGTTTAGATTGCTGCAGAAAAAGACATAGGAGATAAGGAATTATTTATAGAAAAATTAAGGAAAAAGGATGTGAACATTACCACTGCCAGACACTATGTTCAGTTGCCACTCTTATTCTATCAAATACCATGTATCGGCTGCGACATAAATAAAAAGGCCACCAATGATACATATATCATAGAAATTCCAAATAGAAACATGATTGTGATACCAGGAAAGAGTAAGCAGAGTATTATAAATAATAGCAGAAGTAAGAGCACTAGTTGAAATTATATTATTTGGTATCTGAATTATTGCTAAATTTGATTAAATTTAATAATAAAAATATTACTGAATTCTTTTCGATTGCTATCACTCGGCATATTACATTTCAGAATAAAATGGCAATCAAAAATTTGGCAATCAAAAACTCGATAATCAAAATTCAGCAATCAAAAATTCAGCAATTAAAAATTTGACAATCAAAAAATTCAGTAATCAAAATTTATTAATTAAAAGTTTAATAAAAAATTCATCAAAAATTCAATAACTATTCAGCAAAAATTTATTAATAGTTTATCACAAAATTATTTATTGAAAATGATATTAATTTATTAACAATTCATCAAAAATTCATCAACTATTCATTAAAAATTTGGCACCAAAAATTTATAAAACTTGTGAAAAAATTTTTTTATATTTATAAATTATTTGATATTATTTATATAATAATATATAATTCCAAGAACTGTGGATCCAAAATGACAAAATCATAGACTGGTTGATCTTCTGGAATCAGTTCACTCCATTCAATACCTTCGATACCTCTTTCAAAGATAATAAAAACAAAAGCTTCCTAACTAACCTGACCCATAATAAACTTTCAGTATTACAAATATTGAAGAAAAGGAAACCAAATATTTATATTATAACAATATGTCCAGTATGTGAACTTCAAGAAGAAATCTTAGAACACTTATTCGAATATTCAGTCACTAAAGAAATTAGAGAGGATATATAAAGAAAAGCAAAGGAAAAGATCAATCGATATATCAGTAAAGAAATCAAAAATAAAGAAGAAATCCATCCTGCAACCAATAACTGGACAAGTAAATGGTTGAACGAGATTCAGTGATCTGATAAAAGCCTTTTTAATACTATTTATGGATATATAGAAGAGAACAAAACTACTTCCTTGAAGAATTACCTCAAAGTATAACTCAAGATTCTCCCGACAGTCACACAAAGCATAATTGGTAAGCTTTGTTATAAAATGAAAAAAATTTCAAGAAGGACATATGGAATAGCCACTATAAAAAAGTTATAGAGTGGGAAAAGAAGCAGAATATTATTGAAAAGGACAAACAAATCAAAAGACATGAGCACCGATCCATCATACAGGTCATACAAGAACAGGAAGAAGAACCTACACTTGCAAAAGATCCGGAACAAGAAGTCTCTGAAAGAAAGGAGGAAACGAAGTATATAGAAATCATCAAGAATTAGATTTGTTATGGAAGGAAATGGTTTGGTTTTTAATTGCAGTTGGAATTTAGAATAATTTACAGTAATGACCTGTAGGCAATAATTTTATTGACTAGAGGATTTTTCCAAGTCAGTAAAGAAATGAAATATTATTTCCTAAGTTGTATCTAGAGAAATAGTTTTTTGACAACGGGTGAGTTAGTATGTGAAAGTCAAAATAATTTGTAAATATCTGATATATATACAATAAAGACAAGCCATGCTAACCTGACTGCGGGTTAAAAAAAAATATATATATATATATAATAATACATAATTAATTAAATTATAATAATATAAATAACATATTATGTATTATAAAAAAAACTCTTTCCACTGATTCTCATTTTTTTTAAAACTTTTCTTTTTTGATAATTTTCTTGAAAAAGTGACCAGTTCAAACATATAAGGAAAAACAACATATTTTTTAAACCAAGTTACCAAGTACTTTCAATACACATACAACAAGTTACCTAGAACCATCAAGAAAAGAGATATACACTGTTTTACTAACTTTCTTTTACTTCTTTTTCTTAAAAATTTTAGAAAAAAGAAAAGAAACCTATAAACTGATTTACAGTCAGAAAAAGGGAGCCAATATCAACTTCATACAGCTCACAGCCAGGCCAGTACAGATTAACATCTTTCTGGACACTGCAAGAAACCCAAAAAGCAACTAGCTTACTCGATAAATTAAGTTGCTCCAATTACTTAAAGGTCCAGAAGAATATCAAAGCTTCCTAAAGACAAGACAGTCTAAACGTACATATACACATAAACAACATACCTATCCCTGATCTGGTTATGCAAATACAAATATGTAAATGCCAGACAAGCAAAACAAGTATACACATAAAACTGACAAACAAAACATGCACATACATATATAACTTGTTATCAAAACAAGTTGATCGACACTCCACACAAGTACAATAGCAATTGTCAAAGTAGGATAGGATCATCAATATAAACAAACAAATATATCAAAATAACAAACAAGGTTTTTCCATATTATCTAATCGAAACATATAAATAACAACAAGCTTAGAAAAGTTTATTCGCGACCTAAAAATAGATTAATTGATAAATATAAACAAGCATTCACGTGACTTATCAATAGATCTGAGCCAGTAAACATGAATAGAGCACAACATAT
>CAJVPT010001211.1:0-22677 GCA_910592055.1 Acaulospora colombiana
AAGTGTTCTGGAAGATCTTTACTTTCAGGTGACCAAAAGGATCGTGATATGTTGATCTGAGGTACTGGGATCATCCTAGGTACTAGGGAGATCATATGGCAAAATTTTATAGTTCAACAACATATAATATTTATGAAAAAATAATCAATGGATCTGAATATTTTTCAAGTAAACTCTTGCATTTAAAAAAATCAATTTTAGAGATATCTATTGAAATATTATATCTATTGGACAAATACTATAAAGTATCTTATAAAATTATGGACTTTCAAAGACTATTGATAAAAGATAATGAAAATTTAATAATTATTTATAATAAAGCAGATAAATATGATAGATATTGAATTGGAAATGAAATATTCGATTCTGTTATATTCTTACAAAATATTAAGGACTTATTTATATTAGCTCAATTTATGAATCATAATGGAAGTGTCAATTTATATTTAGGACAAATTCAATTCTTCTTACTGTATTTAATAAACTTTTCAAATAATATTATTGAACATTGATTGATCTTTATTCAATAGTACAAACCAGTTAATTCAACAAAAAATATATTTTATTTTAAATCTGAAAATAATGTGAATATTGAACAGACCTATGGGTCCATAGTACAGTGGTTAGCACTCCATAGGTCAGATCACAAGATACAGGTTCAAATCCTTTAGGGGGCTAATATGATTCCTCTGCACAAAAGCAGGTAGAATCTGCATCCATTGGCCAAACTGTAAATTAATTGATGTTTCCAAATATAGCTACTGGTCTATATGAAGATTGTGATTGGTCAAATATGTGAGATTGAGTAGGATCATCCCTGATACGACCGCATTACCCAATAGTAATAATAAGAGTAGACTCCAAACCGGTAATGTATTTCTCAAAATGAAGTGCATGGCTCTGCCGGGTTTCACAGACTTTAATATTGAGAGGTCTTGGTAGGAGGTAACAAAGCTGTGGACCACTCCGAAGAACTGAACGAACTAGGGTTTAGGATACTGTAATTGACGGCCTGATAACCAGAATACTTTTAAGAAAAAAAATTATTGTGGGAAAAATTAAAATGGATTCATATGTCTTTTCAAATAGGTAGTATTAATATATAGCATTATGTAGGATATATATATAGCTACTCATATATAGATAGATCTACTATAAATATTATATGTACAATACTTGTTGATATATGTAACACACTAGTTTATCATATATGATACATAAGCGAACAGATCCGTAATGTACACTGCTTATACTTGAGCAGGCATAAGCATATAATTAATAAAAGACAGAAATTAGAGCTTCTTATAATCAATGATCAGAAAGAATCTATCACATTCCAAAACCACCTCATATAACCTGTACCCAACAACAACGCCATTAGAGTTCTGGGTGTCTAGCATGAAGAAAAAGGAGAAAAACACTATCAGCAGCAGCTTATCAAAAAGAAAGTCAACAATATGTGCTAGACTTTAACAAGCAAACAATTAACAGACAAAATCACAGATATATAACAAACCATGTATTATTTTCTCAGATTGAATATCTATTTCAGGATACTATCTGACAAAGGAAGAAACATTCAAAATTGACGTAAGGATCAGAACTAACTTCAGAAGGAGAACTAAGTTAGCGATAACATGCCCCAATATGATCCTATACTTAACCTCTCTATATAACATAATGGAACTGAATATAAGACAATAACAAAAGTTTGCTAGCAATTTCCAAGCTCTGTATGAGGCAAAAAACATAGCTAGCCTAGTCACCAAACTCAGGATTCAAAAACTCAAATATGATGCATAATAGAAGACCAAAATCACTGAAAAATGCCCAATGGTTCACAAACAGGGCCTCAACTTTCTCCAAAATAGATTAAAATTATTACAAAAAGAAAGCATACAATTTCAGAACACTCAGATCAACCCACTTATATCTTCAGGCAAACACCTCGAATTCCTTTTAGATGAGACCTGGATAAACCAACATTGACAGAACCTCAAGAAATACAAGTTATGTTGGCAAGAACAAATTTTAGACACATTCCAAGCAAAAATACTATAGTGACACCAGGTATACTGTCTCAATAAAAAATCAAACAAAAGGAAAGAACCTGAATGGTACAAACATATTCATGCAAGAATAGATGAACTCCTGGCATAAGGTACTATAGAAGCAGGACTCAACCTACTCACTCTCATTCATCCAAGAATCCAGGAACCGAACAGAAAGACTGGTTCTCTTTTGAAAAAACAGGGAAAATCATAACTGGTCAACAAGTCAGCCATAACAAAGACTACATTAAACTAAGGCACTTTAACATCACTGACAAGTCACCAGTTGAAGCATGCAAAGGTTGCAAATTCACTACTCACATAGATCAATGAGGTTACAACTGCTGCATTGAAACATCAATGTCCTCTTTGATCACAACACCCATTATCAAAACTATTAAATCTGATCAAAGCAAGAACAACAATCTCAAGCAAAGACTACAGATATCCTCACAGAGCTGAATCAAGTGGTGGCAATAACCCAATGCCACATTGGACTCAATAAAAATCACTCACAAAATAGCAAGTATAAAAACACTCAGACAAATCATAAGAGCACAAGGCAACCTACACACAGAAATATCAGCAATCAGAAAAAAACTGGAAACAGAGTATCATATTATAATATACACCAATAGAAGCACCAAGACAGAAAACTACTATAGCATGGGAGTAGAAATGATCTTCATTATGTCAGATAATATACATATGGAGTTCAATGCAACCCTCACGGGACAAGCATCAGCATATAGATCAGAAATTATAGCAGTCCCTATTACCTGTATAACAGCTGGAAAAGGCAAAAAGATTGACATACACACTGACTTGCAAAAACTTATTCTCGACTATCACAAGTTTATAATCAACCAGAAACTAGTTAAACAATAAAAGAAAAGAATAATTCTCAATTTTCACAATATAACAAACACCCTTCAACAAGAGGTAACCTAGCACAAAACATTAAAAAAAATGACGACCCACTTCATAAAAAAGCCAATGAACTGGCATATCAAGCAGCATCAAACAAGGACAAATATATCTGCAACATAATTCTCCCTATATGCCTAGAACTTAACCACCTGCAACTATACTACAATGGTAACACTGAGATCACACAAGATATTTGAGGGGCTATCAAGCAGATCCAATAAGCACACCTTATGATAGATTAGAATTGACTTAACAGAAACACACCTATTACTAGAGCCAATTACAATGAAATGGATTAGAAAAACAGTTTTGCACTTCTTCACCCAATCAAACTCAATGATCTACAAACAAACAAGTGGGACTTTCAACAGCATAGCTTCTCTATCAAACTATAGAACCAAGAACTTCCAACCATGGACAAACTCCATAAAAGATACTCCAATATATACAAAACAAACAAGTGTCACAACTGCAGAGAAATAGAACATAACGACCACCCCTTCACCTGCATCCAACACAATATCAACATCTATGAGGAAATTAACAGAAACATATACAGAGAACTCCACTACAGGAAAAATGACAAGTCCCCTCAAATAACACATAACAAAGTTAAGTTCAGCACTAAAAATTTAAACATACTTATCTTCAGAGGGGATATCAGCAAGGTCCTAAATAACTTCATTATAGAAACAATAAGACACAAAAAGCTATTAGACACCCTCAAATGTATTATGCAATACATCAGATTCCTCACTTTCAACATTTGGCTCGACAGATATAGAAGAATGCTACAATAGAAAAGAAACAGGGAATTAACAAAACATCCATCAAATGAAAGAGAAAGAAAATGCAATAAAGACCACACAAAAAAGAAAGAATGAAGACAAATAGGCCTAAACAAGCTGGCATACAGAACATAATAGGTAACATCCTAAAAGAAATACATAACATCTTTGATATCTTCCAAATCAGTGCTAACGGAGCCTAGGCATGTTAGTTCCCAGCAGGGAGCAACAAGCCATAAGGGATTGTCAAAATCAATTAACTTTTTAATAGGTTAGTGTAGAAAAATACATAAAGAAAATGAGTTAGTAAACAGCTTATTAATTCAAGTAATATGTATCACACTAAAATTAATAAAGTAGGCCTGCTGCACTTTAATAAAAAAAAAAAAGAATATTAAATTATGAAATACTGAATTTTATTCAATTAGATGTGAATGCATAATTTCTATTTATAATATTTTTAACTGATTTACTCCATTTAGATATAGAATCTCAAATTGGAAAAACTCTTGCAAATATTTAGTTATAATTTCTTTAAATTATAAATATAATATAAAATTAAAAATTTAATTAATATGTGAATTTTGATGAAATTGTTATTTCGATGAATGTTCAATGATTTTTTGAGAAAATTTTTAATTAACTATATAATAAAAATGATAATAATTATATGGAAAATAATATCAAATTACATAGTAAAAATTAATTGATGATTTATTTATGTGAATTATATTAAAAAAATTGATGACAATTTATTTATGTAGAATTATATAATAGAAATTGATTGATAATTTGTTTATATCATTAATATGCCAAATTATTTATTTTTTGATAAATATTATATAAATGGCATTATATTAAATAAATATTTTTTGACTAGTATATATTTTTTATTTTCTTGTTTTAACTTTTTACAAGTTATTTAATTTTATTTACTTTTTATTACTATTCACAATTTTTTTTGCTTGTCTCAATTGAATTTTATTTTAAAGTATTCTTATTTTTATTTTATATAGTTTTCTCTTTAAAATTTTATAAACTGCTTTAGTTGTTTATTTAAAAAGTTTTTAATTATGATTTGAAATTATTCTAATATAGATTATTTACTTGTATTTTATATAATTGAATTACAGTGTATAACAAAACTTTTTGAAATTCTTTATTTATTCATAATTTAATAAAAAATTATTTAAATAATATAAAAATTTAAATATATATTTTTTAAAAGTTAAAGAATAAGATTACATAAGACTATTTATAGTATATAAGTTTTATATTATTATTATATTATATTTTTTATTTAAATTTCAAAAAAATTACTTATAAAATTAATTATAAATTTTTTATTATATTTTTATTATATAAAATCAATATATAAATTTAATAAAAAAAAATCTATAGGTCTATAGCACAGTAGTAGTGCTCCCAGATCACAATCACAAGATCCAAAGTTCAATACTACCTAAGGACCAAGCAAGAAAAAATAATTAGATTGCACAAAAATAGGACTTTTGGTCTTCCTATTGATTATTGGACTAAAATAGTTCTATCGCAAAGATTGCATAAAGAAAGATCTCTGGTTTGGTTATATAATTTATATCCACATATTTCTCCTGAACTGAACAGGAAAAGAAATCCCAGGATTCTACTTTTAGGATTGCAGTAATCATCTGATAATCTTTAATCAAAACTGTATCGATAAACTCCAGGACTTAACCATTCTAGCTTGAAATATTTCAATTCAGTGCTTGCTTAAATAAAAGACTTATCAAACAGGGTTTGTCTGTAATATCACAGATGGTAACAAGAAAGAAATTCCTTCTGAGGTTCAAGTAAAAGTATCAGGATATCTGAGTGGTTAAATAACCCTTATGGATTCAATCTAATGTATAAGTTAGTATAAATATATAAGAGTTCTATTGTAAACAGATGTATTAACTATATCAACAACACCATTTTTAACTGTTATTAACCACCAGCCCCTAGTTGAGTCTGCCTCATTTTCAGAGTGTGTACAGGTTTAACTAGGACAAGTCATGATAGGTTATCATTAATCTGAAATATATAGCTTGTATAAGATGATTGGTATCATGTCAAAGAACTTAGATCCAAGTTTAAGATAATTCTTAATAAAAAATTTACATCTAATGCCAGCTGTAATTAACAAAAAAAAAAAAACAAAATTAAATAAATTTAATAAAAAATTTTTACTTTTTATACTTTTTTTTCTGATCCTCAGATCATAAGAAGTTTTATACTTTTTTACTAATAAAGTCTTAATACTTTTCTTAAAATAATTTGAAATATGATTTCAAGAGTTAACTCTATTTTTTTTCTTTTGTTTACAAATCTTTTCACTAAAAAATGTGACTCCTAGTGATCAAGCAATACCTTTGATACTAATGATAAGAAATTTTTCAAAGGAAGAAGAACTAATTATAAAGTATCTAAAGGCTTATCTAACCTTTGAAGCGAGAGGTTTATAGAGGTTTTCTATAGTAAAAAGGTTTATTTTCTCTCTTTTTGATTGTTTTGGCTCTCTTAAAGTTTCTACTTTCATGATTTTCTAAGAAATTTGTCTATCTCAGTTTGACCCTAAATTTTGGGTAGTCAAATTCTTATCAAAGGTGATTGGCTACCATAAAATATATTAGTTTTGGAATATAAACAAGCTTTTATTGGTCATATTCACATATTTTAATGACATTATTGATGATTGAAAAAAAGGTTCTAGAAATGTTTGCCCTCAAAAGCTCAAGTTACTTAATGAAAACTTTTATGATACCAAAAAATCAAGTGATGGGTAATATAACATGCAAACTCCTATTTCTTATTTAAGTTCTTCAAATAGTAACAAAGCTTTAATGGAAAAAAGCTAAGATCTAAATACTTTCCTTGAGATATTCCATTCTGGTATTTACTTAAATGAAAGACTAGTTGAATAGATTCATTTGATACTATAGGTAGTGAAAAAGGAGATTTCTTCTGAGATTCAAGTGAAGCAAAAAAACTATTCCAATCAGGTAGATCTTTTTTAAGAAGAGGTTATTTTTATTTTTGGATTTTTTTGATAGGCCTTGAATTGTTCCATTTCCTTAATTATTTTTTCCTTTTTCCTTTTTAACTTAACAATTTATTGATTTTTGGGCAATCAATAGTAACAAACTGTTGACAATGATCCTAGTAGATAAAGGTTATTACTATCTATCAAGAAAGTATAATATTGTCCCCCAAATTTGACTTAAAGTACTTATATATGAAGATGAGTTAGTCACTTTGTGAAAGTCTATAAATTATTATAAATTTGCTTTAATTTTTCAATAAAGACAATCTATTGTGATATAATTGTAAATTAAAAAAAAAAAAAATTATTTTTTTATAATTCAATAAAAAATTTTACTTTTATAATTCAATAAAAAATTATTTTTTTATATAAAATTTTATAAATATTTTTTTATAACTAAAAAACAAAACTAATTAAGATTTTTATATAAAATAACTTAAATTTTTTTTTAAAATTTATTTTTAAAAAATTTTTTATAATCTTCTTTTTTATATAAAATTTTTGTTTATAAATTTAAAATTAAAATTAAAAAATAAATTGCATAATAATTTTAATATTTTTTTATATTTATGCTTTAAAAAATATATTATAAGGTTTTAAATAAGTTGAATAATTTTTTATTAATTTATAAGTAAAATATGTATTTTAAAAAATTCCAAAAAGGTTTATTACATATTATATATAATATTTAAGAATATAAACTAAGATAAATAATAATAATTATTATACTATTAGTTTTGCTAGACTATTAAGTTATATTACCTTAAACAGAATTTAATTTTTTTTTAAAAATAATTACATGTGATAAGATAAAACTATAGAATATTCTAGAATACTTTATGCTAAATTTGCCAATAGCAAAATTGACTATCAATATTCTAAAAGTATTCTTACTTTTAAATAATCAAAAGGATCATAATATATTGATTTGAGGTATTGGGATTATCTTGAATACTAGGAAGATTATATGATAAAATTTTATAATTCAACAATTTCCCTCAACTAATCTATAAGTTCCATAAGTTAAGTATCAATTAGAAATTAAAATTTATCAATTATTATCATATAGATATTTTAAAAGTTATTTTTCTTAGTTTCATAGTTTTTTCTATCCCTGTTTTTTCAAAAAAGTAGCAAGTCCTAATACAAGCTCATTTGTAATATACAAATACTTGATAATATAAAAAACTATATTAATGATAATTTACTACTTAATTCAATGATTATTTTAAGAGATAAATATATATTAAAGTTATTTATCAATTTTTGATTTTTTTTTTGCTTTTTGTAAATATTTATACTTGATTAAAACTTATACTTTTAAAGATTATATAATATCTATATGTGGTAGGACTATATTCATATTTTTAGGAGTTGTTTCAAGAAGATTATTTATAATTTAATTAACAACAGTATTTATTTTGAGATTGTTGCATATCTTTAAGATCTTGAAATAGTTTTAATAAGGGATAGAGAAAAATCTTATTTATTTATATTCATCAAAACTTACTTTATATTCCTGATTTTTGTATGTTTATATAATATATTTAAGAATCATATTTTTTCCATTTTTAAAATAATATATTTAATCTATTATTAGTGACATTTATCATGCTAAGAGTTTACAAGCAAAAAAATATTTCTTTTATTTTCTCTTAATTCAGGAGAACAAAAGCTCTTATACTATTGACTTGTTTTGAAAAAACCTTGCTTTCAAGAAGGAGATAGAAAACTTGTACTATTGGTTAAATAGACTTTAAGAATCATTCTATTTTGTATAACAAGTATAAGTACCTTTTAGCAGATCTTCAGGATATGACTAATTACTATTATCACCTCTCACATATGAATTTAGAAAGAGAGAATAATAATTTTTGCCAGTGAATTCATTCACTAAAGTAACTTCTTCAGTTACAAGATATAAAAGTTTCTCCACTGTTAAACAGGTTTTTCTCTTATATTAGACTAAATAATAATTTTGGTAACTGATAGTTTTGTAAAACAATTTATGGTTCCCATCTTTTTCAATTATAATACTTCTTTAAAATATAGGTATTGATAGGGATAGTTAATACTTTTTTGCCTAAAGTTCTCAACTGATAGGTATTATTTAAAAGAATATTATGGATATAATAAAGTTCTTTTCATTTTTATTTTAATTTTTCTATCTTATACAATATTATACATTAATATTTTATCACTTTTTTTGAATATTGAAACTAGATTTTTTCTTTAATCATAATATTCTTTCTATTTTGTTTGCTTCTATAGATATTTTGCCTAACAGCTTCTCTTTTTTAAAATAGTTCTTCTATTACAGTGAACAATCATAATAGGATATCTTTTTTTATTACTTCATCTATTTTTATAAGAGAAATTTGAGGGTTTTATCTATATATCAAATAAAAAGAAATTATTTTTGTAAAGAATTGTTTAGCTATTCTATATGCAAATATTACTAGTGCAATATAATTATTCCAATCTTCTTGTTCTTTTGTTAGTTTAACCAATACTTTATATTAAGTTCTATTCAATTATTCTACTAGTCTATTAGTTTGGAGATGGTATTAGTAAATAATACTGTAAGTGTTATATTTTGAATTTCTTTAATAAATTATCGACTATTTTATTTCTGAAATAAGTTTCACAATCTAAAAGTATTTGTTTTAGACATTTATATCTATAAATAAAGGTTTGATATATAAATTCTATTACTTATTTTCCTGTTGCTTCTGAAATCACTTCAGCTTCAAATTATTTAATAAAATAGTCTGTTGCTATTACAATATATCCATTGTTTTTTTAATATATTGTAAAGGATTAACAATGTTTATTCTAATTTTTGAAAAGGGTTCTTCAACAGGAATAAAATATAAAGGATCAGGTATTCTATATTTTTCTCATCTTTGACATCTATCACATAATCTAATATGGTTTTTTATGTCTTTAAACATTTGTGATTAAAAATATTGACTTTGAACTTTTATAAACACTTTATCAATATTAAGATGTGTACTAGTGAAATGATTATACAATAAATATAGTACTGGTTCTATTTCATGTTTTTATAAAACTTTGAAAAATAGATTTCATGTTTTTTTTCTTTTGTCTTTCTTATAAAGTATATTGTTTTTAACTTTGAAAAATTTACTTTTTGATTGTAATTGTTGTTATTATGTTTTATTAAGATTTGATAATAGTTTATTGTTTTATAAATAGTTTTTAAAATAATAATAGTATTAAGTATCCATTTTGCTTATATACACCCATATACAAAAAAATGTTTACAAGAAATTTTTTATTTCTTTCTAATAAAATCTTAATACTATTTCTAAATTAACTTGAAGTTTTACTTCAAGAAATACTTTCAAATCCTCTTTCTTGTTTATATTCATTTTCAAACAAAAACTTGACTTCTTGTAATCTAGAAAAGTCTTGAAACACCTTTTTTACTAATGGCAAGAAAGTTCTGCAAGGAAGAAAAACTAATAGTGTAGTATTTGAAACCTTTTATATTGAAGTTATTTATAGAGATTTCTAATAGCAAACATTAAGCCATATTTCAAGATATCTGTTTACTATATATTTTCTCTTATAGTTACCCAAAAATTTTTTAATCTTCTAGAGAATTTTGCCTATCTTAGTTTGATTCTAAATTTTAAGTGATACAATCCATTGCAAAATATGATTGGTAGATATAAAACACATTAATAGTTGAATGTAAGCAAGTACTTACTAGTTACTCTATATATTCTGATAATATTATTGATAAAAGAAAGAGAATCTATTGATATGAAATCCTTCACTTCTCCAAATAAAGTATAACTGAAGCAAAGAAATCATGAGATCATTAGGATAAATTCTAAATTTCTTAGTTAGTAAAAAGGTAATTATTTGTTCAAATCGAGGTTTTAAACTTATTATTCCAGTTAGGCAAAGTATATGAAGAAGGTTATTTCTTTATTCTGATCAGATAATAAGACTGAAAAAGATTGAAAATGCATTTCTCCAAATATTGTATAATGATATTGTAATTGATGAGAATCTCTACTATTTTGTGAGACCCTTTTACCATTGTAAGGCAAAAAGACTGTTGTGAATCTGACTTTTTAGACAATAGAAGATGTTTATCAATAAAATTTCTTTAACTAAGTATGGCTACTGAAAGATATTGATAGTTATACAATATGACTGAAAGGTCATATAAGAACCTAAAATCTATCATAAGTTATTGTTTAATATAGGTGGATACAAAATCAATACTGAAAGAAAGAAAGTGATAAGCAAGACATTGGATTCAAGTAGGCAATAAGTACCTTAAATAGTTATAAGAAAATAATCAAGATCACAAATAGATAGATTTCTCAGATAATTAGGAAAAAGAAGAATATTTCAGAAAGATTGATTCCTAATGCTAAAAGATTTATAGTAAAGATCTTTTGGAAGACAGGAAGCACTTTTATTTTTCTTTTTTCTTTTTCTTTTTATGTATACATATTTATATATTTTTAAATATTTCTCTTTCTTTAATTTTTTCTTTTTCCTATTGTAGTTTCTCAAAATTAGTTTTTTAGAGAATAATAGGTAGCAACAACCTGCTAATAATGATGAATAAGTTAGGAGGATCTTTATTCAAAACTTATTCTAGAACAAAATATTGATTTCAAAGTCATATTTAGAGACTTAAGCTCATTTGAGATTTGAAAGTTGTTGATAAGTAAGTTAGTATAAGATTTAGGTTAGCTATAATATAATTGTTCAATATATCTTTATTAGTTTTTTTAAAGATTAATAAACACACTATGCTAGTCTGACCATAGGTTTTTTTTTAAAAAAAATAAGTATTTATTTTACTATTTGTTTACCAGTATACTAACTATTTGAATTGTATTTTCTTTAGCACCCCATTTATGTTATAATACTATTGAATAATTAGTATTGAGTTTCAAGATTGGGACTTGTATATCAGATAGAATTGTATAAATATTGTGAAATAAAGTTATTAAATTCTTGTAAAAATTCTTCAGAAACTTGTTTATTCTTGGGAAGCCACTATATATGTTAATTAATTGTAAAAAGGCCTTAGCCACGTAATTAAATTCATCATTTCATTCCAAGTTTTTTGTATATTCAAAAGGGGTTTTTGTCACCTTTTTTTGTTTTTCTTTGTAGATACAATTATCTTTAAATGGCTATCTGTTTCTGTTAGAAACTTTTTGATATTGTTTGCAATAAGAATGTATATAATAATCTAATGTTCTTTTATCAAAAATAATATATCATTGCTTAGCAATAAATTAGTCTAACATTCTTGATCTTTTGTAAAACATTTTTGTTTTGAAGATTCATTTTCTTTAAAGATAAGCTCAATATATAATTAATAAGCTTTTTAATATATTATAAGGATAAGAGTTTCATCCTTATACATTTATTATATAACATCTGCATTATATGCTTTTTTTAGTTCTATAAATAATAAAATAATTGTAAGGTTCTAGTTGAAGAATCTATCTTGCTCTTCTTTCTTTTGATTCAAATGTTTTTAACTATTATAAAGTAAAATAGTCAGTAATCAGATAGAAATGATTTGTTTTTAAGTATTGATAAAGTGTTCTATTATCTATACAATAGCTAAATATTCAAGTTCAATTATTATTTTGTTTTGATTAAACTGTAATTAGCATATGTCACAGCATATTTTTTATTTTGATCATTTTTTGTAAGCAAGTATAGTACCAATACCAGTTTCTAAGATATTAGTATGGACATAAAATGATTTAATAAAATTAGAATATCTTAAAATTGAAACAGTAATTAGATATTTCTTCAAGAATTCAAAGATTTTTTCTTGGGCTTCTGTCTATTTAAACAATACATCTTTCTCTAATAATTAATTTAGAGGCTTGACAATCGAAGAAAAGTTTTGATAAATTTCTTATAATAGAAAGCAAGTCCTAAAAATCTTTTGACTTGTCTTATAGTAGTAAGTTATGGATAATTATAGATCTTGTTTATCTTTTTATCATCTAGTTAGATTTCTTTTCAATTAATTTTATGTTCAAGAAGTTTGACATATAATAAAATAAATAATATTTTTTTAGTTTAATATTATATCAACTTGCCTAAGAACATCTAGAATAATGTTAATATGAGTGCAATAGTCTTTAAATATTTTGAAAAAAATAGTAATAACATTTAATAACTTCCAAAAACTCTTTCCGCTGATCCTCTGACCACACACAAAAAAGATATTCGCAAGAAGTATTAATACTTCTATACTAATAAAGTCTTATTACTTTCTTTAAACCAACTCAAGAGTTCCTAGAGAATACCTATACCTTCCCCTTTCACTTGTTTACAATCTCCTTTGAACAAACTGAACTCCTGTGACCTATAAAGTTTAGCTCCCACCTTTACTACCTATAGCAAGAAAGTTCCTAAAGAAAAAAGGACCAACACTGAAGTACCTCTTACCTTTCAGTTATGGTGGAGATAACAGAGGTTCTGTCCCAGTCAAAGGACTCACTTTTCTACCCTTTGACTGGTAGTGTACCTCTCAGAGCTACCTTTTTCATGGCTTTTTGGGGAATTTTGCCTATCCTAGCTTGACCCTGAAATTTCAGATAGCATGAATCTTATCAACTCTAATTGGTTGACATGAAACATATTGGACAAGATTAATAAACAACCTCCTATTGGCCACCTTATGTGTCTAAATGTATTTCCTCAGCTTTATAAGAACCTAGGGTCTATCATAAGTCATTGTCTAGGATGCAGATAAATACAGGACATGAAATCTCCTTCATAAATATCTATTAGAAAAGAACAAGTTGCAATAGGATACATTGGATAAACAACAACTCCCTTATCTCCTATTTAACTAATGAAAACTGACAACCTGAGTATTATCTTTTCAGAGGGTTTTGATATACCTATCTCTTTATTGTAAATCAACAATAACAACACCATTACTAACGTTCATTGGACAAGATTTATACACACACCTCCCCTCTTTTAAAATTTTTCTTTTAGCGTTAGTGGAGTTAAGGCTCTACATAAGGAATCCCAACATCGGTAGTGCTGGGTACCTTAGGTGAATCCTTGACACATTAGCTCCTCTTTTTAGGAAACAGCGATAAACCGCTTGATGGTTTCAGGACCTAGAGAGTATTGTGGTGTAATAGGTCTGGATAGTCAAGTTTTGGGTGTCTAGTTAGTTTATTATAGTAAAGAGAAATATCTAGACTAGACGGTCATATAGATGTCTCATCATGGTTGGTTGAGATGTAAATAGTTAGCTCTTTGTATTATTCGTTGATCTATAAATCCTTAGAAAATATGGGTAATTATTTATTCCGGTTGTTCTCAGATATAATCTTTATTATAATAAAATGGTGCCATGATGCATGGATGAGCTAGCATTAAAAAAAAAAAATCTTCCAATTACTTTAACAAATTTTCCTCTAAATAGGACAAGAACTTTATTCATTAGTCTCTAAAAGGTTATAAAAATATTGTATAATCAAAATAATATAACATTGAACTTATAGAGTCTAAATTTTGTGATAAAATAGTTTTATTTTTGTTTGTATCATTTATAGCTACTTGCTACTAACCACATATAAGAGTAAAACAAGAGAATCATTTAGTACTATTAAAAGTTTCTAGGAGATTATCCACTAATGATATAGAATAAATATTATTTTCTATGATTTTATTTAACTTTTTATAGTAACACAAATTTATTTTTTATTATTTTTCTTTAATGCTACTACCACAGAAGAGAATCAGGGCTAATAGTTGAACTGATAATTCCTTTTTGTAATATGTTTATAATTTCTTTCTTGATAAACTCCAATTGATTAGAAGAAACCTTATATACTCTTTGTTTAATTGATTTTGTATTACTAGGATTAATAGTATGGGTTATTATATTGGTTTTTTCAGATCACTGGTTTATTCTTTCTTAGAGATGCTTTTAGCAAAAATATCTTTATTTTTGTACAAAATATCTTGTACAATTTTTTCTTGTTTCTTAGATAAAACACTTATATTTAATATATTAGACTTTTCATAAAAAGCTTTTAAAAAATATATAGCTAAATTTTCAGATAAAATATCTTCTATACAGATATCAAAAGTATATACTTTTGATTCTTTAGAATATTTTTTTTTTTTTTATATTTAATTTTATCTAAGAGCTTATCATTATTATTGGAAGATTTTTCTATAATAGATTGGAAAGGAATATCTGCTAGGTATGTTATTTTAATATTAATACATCTTTCATTATAACAAATTTATAAGGTTTATATATCAAAGTCTTATTTGACCATCTTTTCAAACCAATCAAAATCAAGAAGAAGAGTTTTTTCTAAGATTCAATAACTTGTAGTTTAATGGGGATTATCAAATTTTAAATAAAAATTTATAGATTCAAAATTTGTTTAAGAGCTCTTATTCTTATATTATTAGTAGTTACTACAATTATTCTGAAGAGAGTATCTGAAGAGCATCCAAGTTTATCAATAAGTTCTTTCATAATAATACTTACAACAGCTCTTGAATCCAAAATAACAACAATTAGATTTTCTTTAATTTGTAATACTGTAATATTTGGTAGCTGTTGTTCTTTTCTTTTTTTCTTCAAACTAAAGATAGTTTGTAACTTCAGTATTCTTAAATTTTCTCAAAACCTTAATCAAGTTTTTTCACTGATTGGAATATTATAGCATTTGTCTAAGAGTAGTATTTGAACAAATTTGTAAGATGTTATTTTAAATGTCATATAGATTCAAATTATCTATGATAGAGGGTTGATGCCTTGTTCTAGATCTTCTGGGAATAGTAATAAATATTACTACAAGTTCTTGTACTATTTTTTCTTGCATTTCTATGGATTGTGTTGGAATTCTTCTAATTCATAGTTAGATTTTTTTTTTGAGATTCTGATTTTTTCTATTTTTCTTTAGTTTCTTTTTATTAGTATAATAAAAAGATAATCTTACTCACCAATCAATATAGACTTCTTCTTTCTCTTCTTTGTCTCATTCTTGTACAAGATATTGTTATATTATTAAGTAATTAATTAACTGATTTTTTTAAAAAGGAGTTGATAAGATAGTAAGGTTCTTTCAGAAAGACAATTTCTCACAAGATAATCATAATATCTTCTTGGACTTTGGAAACTTTAGACCAGAATTTTTTTATGCTAGAGATCTTTTATTTTTATAAATATTTTGAGCTTCTTTATATTACTTTGCATATTTAAGAATATTAGCAGTGGCTGCTGATTTTATTATTGATACAATAGAAGCAACATGTGAGTCCAATTTATAAATAAAGAACCTAAGATTTTGTTTATTATTTATGGTTTTATCTATGTCTACCTTGGTCAACAACTTCTTAAAAGAGGTGTAGTAAGAGAATACAACTTTATAAAGGCCTAGTTTTCTTCTTTTCAAATTTTTAGTCCATTTGTTTATTCAATATTGGAAACAAAAATGGATTAAAAGAGCTTTAATGATTGTATCTATTGCTATTACATTATTATCAAAATTGCTGATATTGTAATGGGCATTCCATCACTCTTCAGCTTCATCAATAAAATGAATATTAATCATTTAATAGAGTTTTTTATCTTTTCAATTGTTGACTTGGACTACTTTAGTAAACTTCTTGCTTTAGTTGACTGGATCTTGAGTACCATCTCCAGAGAATGCTTTTATCTTTATAATTGTACTATGGATATTTTATTGCCTAGGTTGTAAATTTCATTCATTTGTTTTTACCATATTGTTAATAACAGGAGTAGATTCTTAGAAAAGAGTTTATAAGTTTAAATTCTTGAAATCAAAATATATTTCTTGTGAACTTGAATTTTTAAATAAAGAAGATAAATATAAATTTTCACTATTATATAAAAGATTATTCTATAGGTCAAAAGTATAAGAGGGTAAGTTAAAATTAAACTGAACAGGAGAAAATATAAAATCATTTAAAGAAGTTGGAGATATAGTATCAATGAAGTATTTAAAAAAGTTAATTGCATGAATAAATTTTGGAAGAATATTATCAAAAATTAAAATATTAGAATATCTAATATTAAAAATGAATTGGCAGGCTATATAATTTTGGTTGTAAATTGAATTATTAATTAATTGAGTGAAATAATATTGGGATTTAGAAGTATTGTAAAGGGTAACAAGTTTTATAAGATTTGTTTGAATAAGATTCCTTTTTTAAATCTTCTTCAGAAAATAACTGATGTACTTGATTATATAGTTAATTGTTATCAAAGTAATCACTAAATTCACTTATACAAGATTTGTTTCTCTTGATACTTGCTAGACTTTGCATTCTGAATCACTGGAATTTTTCTCCAGTGAATACTTCTAATATTAAGCTAGACTTTTTTTTTTTTTTTTAAAACATGAGAGAAGTCTATCTTATAGTTATCATTAATTTGTCAATCTTTTCAATTTACTTCTTAGAAATTAAATAGAGATGAAGAACTAATATAGGAAAATACCAAGTAAGACTTCTAATATAATATGCAAAAGTTCTTAGTTTAAACAAAATTAATAAAAAGATTTATCATTAGTGATTTAGATAGAAAAGATAGAACAATAATTTTGAATTAAAGATAATTTTATTATTGAATAAATCCTGAGAAGTCTTCAGAGAGATAATTTTTTCCTTTAAATATATAATTGAGTTGTTGGAATGGAAGCTCAGCCTCATTTATTAACTTGATATAGTAATTTATAAATTTAATTTGCAGGGAATACATATTTATATCATTTATATTGACAAACATTCCTAGAACCCTACTTTTAAAGGATCCACCAGATGGCTTGTTGCCCAGAAATATCCGGTCAGATTAAATTTCTACTACTACCTATCTAGGAAACCTAGACACCCCTATTTTTGGATCTTCAATTCTTCCGGATTCCTCCCAACTAACTTGCCAGGCTTGACTTGCTAGTTCTGTAAAAGGAGAAGTACACCTTTCAAATGGTTCTGATGGATGTGGTGCTGTTGCCAATTTTGGTACCTTTCCCAGATTTGTTTGCGTTCAGCCGTGTAGATTGTGTCTTTTATAGGGAGAAAACCCTGCTTAGAACCGGAAGTGGGAAAATCCTATTTGTACAAAACCGGAATGAAGATAATCAGTGTTTTTTTAAACCTGGTTGTGTTTTGCGTAATAAATGATTTTTCCATTCTTTAAATCTTTCACAAGGCCCTTATATGGTATTGAACTATTGACCTTGTGATTGTGACCTGGGAGTAAAGATGGGTCTCTAAAAGGGGAGGCAGGGACATAAGTCAAATGTTTCTCACTAGGAAAAATTAAAATTTTTAAATTAATAACTATAAAAAAACTACCCACAATTGTTCTCCATCATCTAAATCATTAATTTATAGCATTTCCTGACTTTTGTCCCTATTAAAGTGAAGAGTTATGAATTTTGTCCCTCAAAAAGGAACATAAGTGATTTGCGAAATTTTATATGCTAAATACTTTAGGGACCCATCATTACCTGGGAGCACTACCACTGTGCTATAGACCCACAGATCTAGAATATTCTCTTTATTATATTATTCTTATATCACAACAATACCCAGGTTAAATTATCTTGGCACCCAGAAATTCTGCTATTCAACTTTTTAAACGAATGGTCTTTTCTTGACATACAGGCTATATAGGAAGGAAATGATAAAACTCCAACAAGATGGGATGCTACTAGCAGTAGTCAGATTGACTATATATGGATATCTCAAAGCCTTATAAACTATCCAATACTCAGATTCGACAATCAAAGTATGGAGGAAACAACAGGAAGTGATAATATTATGCTTGTTCTAACAATGCATGATGCCAACCTCTTCACAAGAGTTATCCAAAATAAGTCTTCCACAAAGAGTAAACAAAGAATTGATATAAAGGAATCAAACCCTGAGCAGTGAAAGGCATTCAGTAAAAGCCTAAATCATAAACTCAGAACGACAATAGATCCACTGCTTAAAAAAGAACTTGAAAATAGTGAAAGAGAAGCTCAAGCAAACAAGATCTGGAAAACATTTGAAGAACAAATATGCAAGACAGCATATAACAAGCTTAAGATCAAGAAGCTAGTTGCTTCCAAGTCAAACATTATAGGCATGGACCAGAACTCATCAAGTATCGAAAAACCCTTCAACTATTCACACTCTTTAAGAAGGCAGAAAGTACACATAATCCAATCAAATTGCAAGCCCTTAGTATAGCAATTAGAAAACACAATACTACCTTCAGTCCTAATTACTAGATTAAAAACTATTGTATTCAATATAGTATTTCTCAAATTCAATGGAAACTATTAAAAAAAGATATACAGGATGCAATAGAAGGCCTAAAACTCGCTTGTCAGAATACAGAGGCAAAAAAAACAAGGAATGCTATCAAAAAGCCTTGAAACAGAGATGTGATGATCTACGTAGCAATCAAAGAAGAATGATAAACTCTTTGACTGACAGAGAGCGAGTCAAAATAATACTGAATAGGATCAAGGTTAAAGATAAAGAAAAGGAATATATAACTAATAAGAAGAAAAAAATCGAAAGAAAAATAAGAAGATATTATCATGAGGCATTCAAAAAATAAAATGTCAATTTTGACAGCCTTACAGAAGATTGGAAAGAAGAATACAATCCTAAAGACTATATTAATAAAAGGTGGTATAAAGATCTACTGAAGCCAATCTCCCAAGAAGAATTACATGAAACACTTCAAGGACTTCCCAATAACAAAGCCCCAGGGAGATCACAAATCAGTTACGAAATACTAAAAAGACTAGGTCAAGAAGGAAAGGAATATCTTAGAAAGATGCTTAACTGCTTTCTAAGATGGGAAGTTACTCCAATAGGATGGAAGCAAAGTCATACAGTATATACCCTATAACAAAGCCAAAACCATGGGATGTGAACTCCTTAACACTAGACCAATAGTATTGCTGGAAGTCACATAAAAATGCTTCACTAAAATCCTTACAAACAGATTGAGAAATATCTGCAAGACCAACAATATTCTAAGAGGACCTAATTATGTAAGATTACCAGGATAAAGTATTGCAGAACCAATTCAAATTCTCAATAATATTTGTGAGGAAGCAAGAGAAAAATAAAAAGGAGTTATGAATACTTTTTCAAGATACAGCAAAAGCATATGATACTATTAGCTTGAATATGTTAATTAAGACGATGAATAAAATCAAGATATCAGAAGGCTTTATCCAAATCATAATAAGCTTATTTCGAAATTGAGAATTTAGAATTATATTTGAGAAAAATCTAACTGAAGTAATCACAGCAGGAGATAGAATTGATCAAGAAGAAACTATTTCATTACTAATGTGAAGAATATTCTATGATCCTTTATTGTATAAGATTTAGAATAATGAAACAAAAGGCTATAAAATATCAGTAACTTGGGATCCAGATTTAAAGGGAAACACTGAAAGAAAGCTAGAGTCAAGGCATGCAGCAATCGCATTCATGGATGATACAACATAGATAGCAAGATCCAAAGAGGATATTGAAAAGATTTTGGAAGAAGCAAGAATCTTTTACAGGGCAAATAATTCACAGATTAATAGTAGCAAATTAGTATTAATTACTATTAATAATCCCAATCAATATCCAGATGAGGTCAAAGCAGGAGTTGATAGAAAAGTAGTTAGATAATTGGATAGAGCTAAATAGACAAGATTTTTAGGGATCTGGACAGGTAACCAGAAATCGACTATTGAGCTCAAAAAACAGATGCTTAAAGAAATCAACATGGTTATCAAGTCCCTAAAAAACAAAAAGTTAACTGACAAACAAGCACTTTATATTCTGAATAGAGCCTTAATACCTAAAATCGAATTCAGAATGCAGCATAGTATACTATCCTGGTAAATGTATAATATCTTGACAATGGCATATAGAAAGCTGTTAAAAAATAAGGCCACACTATGTTGATCCATACCTAATAGTGTAGTACATCATCCCAGGATTTACAATTTAAAGAGTGTTTGGATGTTACAAAAAGAAAGTCAGATAATGGGATTATGCAATAGATTAAATAACTTAGGGCCAGCCAGAATCACAACAATCATCAGATTAAAGCAATCACAGATTAAGTATTGGAAACCTCTCAATCTGCTCACATGTAATTCACTAAACCATCTTCTGGGAAAAGGCAACTTAGCATTACAAGTATAGAAACCGATCAAAGATATGGAGGTAACTTTTCATAGCTGGAAATGGAATAATATCTTTAATTGGAGTACTGGAAATAGTTCAATTAGAGATTACCTGACTACAAAAGAATATAGTAAAGCCATTCCATCACCCAAACACAATAAGTTGATGTATATGGATCAGCTTATCAACTATGAAACTAGAGAAGTATTGGATTGGTGAATGTTTCAACTCCTACAAAAGACAAGTAAGGAACCTATTCTAGAATGGTACTTGTCAATAACAAGAGAGATATGAGAAAATAAGCTAGAACAACTTATAAGAACTTGGAAAGAAGATTGGTAAAAGTAGAGTCCAGAATATCTTATATTCAATCTTAACCTCAATAAAAGACAAAAACTTTGGATAGTCACCAAGAGCAATAATCAGTAACAACAACTTGTCTGGGGAAAGTTAATTCTAGGTAACAATAAAAGATGCATTAAAATAGATCATTTCAAATGTGACAGCTCCAAAGAAGACTTAGGATCAAACCTGATACGATGTCAGGACTGCCCAGAAGGGATAAAGACTCAAAACCGATGCATAATAGAATCAAATACAAAGCAAACATATATGGTTTCTTATCTTAATACCAGGAAATCCATGAGGAGAGCTCAACTTTTAGAAATCCCTTGTTCCAAGATAGCACTAGAGGGATCAATAAGTAGAATAATTTATATAGACCTGGTGACTACACAAAGTGATAGAAGGCAACTGAAAGAAGTAGAGATAGAGAACTGGGAGGAGAAGCTTATTAAAGAGAACATTAAAGAAGGTGTATATCAAATCCATCTGATTGAGATACTTAGGCGTAATAAAAGGAATAATAGCAATAACACAATGACTTTTTACTTTAATGGATCCCTTGTTGATCACGGAAGTGAAAATATAAAGATGAGTACAGCATGGATACAAATTAAAGAAGCAGAAAAAAAAAGCAAGTTCCAAATAGGGGTAGCAAATTGGTCTTCATTTACATAAGCAGAACTAGTAACAATAATTACCATACTATTAGTAGTTCCAGTTAACAGCAAGGTCAAAATCCACACTGACAGCCAAGCCTGCATCTCCAAATGGAAAGCTATAGAAAAGGAGGATCCCCAAAAAACCCACAAAAGATAACTAAAAGAACAAAATTGATCCTTGTGAGCACGAATGTTGAGCCTGGTAAAGAAAAAAGGATTAGATCTAAATCTTATCAAGGTTAAAGGACACTCCAACATTCAATATAATGAGGAAGCAGATATCTTAGCCAAAAAAGCGTTAAAGTTCCCAACAATAGAATGAAAATATTTGGACTTACCTAAGATTATTACTAAAATCAAATGGCAAGATATAGTACTGGATGCTCCAATAAGACAGTTTGTTAAAAAAACCAATACCAAAATAATGATGCATCAATGGACAGCCCAAAATAGAATAGACAAAAAGTGGGGACATCAAATCCAAGACCAGCATAGGTACACATGAGACCTGGTTTGGGAGCAAATGAATAATGAACACACATGGAATACCTCCTTCAAAGGATCACGAAGAAAAAGCTTTCTTGTCAAGATGACCAATGATGAGCTACCCA
>CAJVPT010001212.1:0-22674 GCA_910592055.1 Acaulospora colombiana
AAGAAAATCTTCTAAAAAAGAAATTTTCATGAAGTAGAGGGAAGTGGGAAGGAGTTTTTTTTTTATATTATTATTATTAGAAATATATTTACTTAGTTAATAAAAGTATATTTATATATTAAAATAAAATATTTTATATATAGCTACAATTATAAATAAATTATAAAATGATTTTATTATTTTTAAGAATTATATATACAAATTATATAAATAATTTTTTGATTTATTTAAATAAGTATACATATGATATAATTTGATATAATATTTAAAATAAAAAAACTAATTCTTATATTTTTGTAAAATTTTTTGTTACAAATAATTGAATATTTCTATTCAAATCTAATTCAGAATCTTGTTCAATAAGATTATGAATATTTTTGATTGTTGAATCAAATTTAATCTTTTTTGTTAAACAAAATCTATAATATCCTTATTTGTAATATTTAAATTTTCAAATAAGTTATCAATTATAATATAATTATTTATAATAATAATATCTTCATAATTATATAGCAATTGATAATCAATTCTTTCATTTTTTCTTAATTATATTGTTAAAATAGAATTACTTTTTCAATAATAGTATTATTAGCAACAAAAGTTTGAGAATTATTTATTTTTGAGAAATTTGAGAAGAAGAAATAATATTAGTTTTTTTTTTAACAATTTGAAATAATATTAAGATTTATATTATCCCAAGCTTTTACAATCTAATCTATTATATGTTTGATATTAATGTCTTTAGGAATTCTTTCAGTATTATATGTCAAATTAAATTAATCTACCTTAAATTTTATTACCAGTCTTCTATATTGGTTTTTTTTTAAGTCCTCTGTCAGACTAGGTATATGTGCTTTATTAAATATTTTGTATACTTTACATTAAAAATGTATTGCTAAAGCTAAATCAATCTTCTATATTGTACTTACCTAAGTTAAATTTAATTAATATATTGAAATATTAAAATTGTAAAATTATTATATTTACTTTAAATAAATGAATGATTTCAATATCCATTGATTATAAATGTACAATTGTATTGTTAGGTAACGAATATAATATAATATTTGACAAATACTCTAATATCAAACTATTACAATAAACCAATTTTTGATCATAAAAAAAAATAATAAATCTATTATTTTCTTTTATTTGATTATTTAAATAAATTAAAAATTTATTCTAAATTGTAGTGATAGTTTTATTCCAATAGTAACCAACTGATAAGTCTTTTTTCTTGGTTTGTTCAAAATTTGAAATAATTTAATTATCAAAGATTTGATTTTTATAGAACCTAATAAAATATATAAATATAAAAGTATATAAATTTTTGTAAAAAATATAATCTTTTAATGCCTATAAAATTTATACAAAAAAAAATTATAACTATTTATTTATTTTTTTTCTTTCTTATAATTGCTTCTTTTGTAAAAGATCTTAGGATTTTGTTTTCAAATAAAGATTAGTTTTATCACACTTAAATATGTTTTTCAAAGACTAGTTTTTTAATAAATCTTGCAAAGTTTCTCTAAATTTGAGAAGTTTTTCTAAAGAAGGACTACTTCCTTCTCCATAGTATATAAATTGCTTCAAGTTAACTTTTTTTTGAAATTTATTAATTATTTTTCTAATATATTGAAATCAATAGTTTTGCAAATTCCTAAGTCTGATATGTCAAAATAAATTCAATAATATTAAATTGGTTCTTAATGCATTATCAACTCAAATTATTAATACTTTTTTAAGCAAAGAATATTTGCAACTTTTTTTTTTTTTTTGAACTTCAATAATATTAAGATCAATATTGAACTAATGTTCATTATTTTTTAAAATTTTAGATACTGTACTAAGGTTGATATTATATTTTTAAGCCAAAGTTTTGTTTTCAATATTAAAATATTTTTATTTTAATAAACATAGTTTATGTTTTTGTTTTTGAAATCCTTTTAAGATATATTTATAAATCTAATATCATGTCTCATTTTATTTATAAACTAATTGGAAATTTTTTTAAAAAATAGATTTAAAGTTTTGAAAAAAAGAATTTAATAGATAGATATGAAATGTATGCTTATATATAAAAATACCAATCAATTCTTTCCAACAGATTTCTAATTATTACTTCTAAAGAAGTGTTTTTTCAAAACTTTATATTTTAAGAGTAATAAAACTTCAAAACTTTTTTAAAAACACCTGCTTCACTTGGCAGTAGTCATACTCTACCCTTCTTGTTTAACTTTCCTCTTCACAAACCCCTACCTACGAAGTTAATAATAAGAAAGCTTTTCTAGAAAAAAGAAACTAGATAAAAAGTATCCTCCCTCTCTTTTTATAGAGATTTCAGAGTCCAGGAAGAAGTTTCGATCAACAATTCCATACCAGTCAGCAGGCAGATATCAATATTATAGGTAAAAATGACTTTTCTCTCAACATGTAGCAGTTTTCTTGATTTTTCTGAGAAATTTTGCCTATTCTAGCTTGACCCTGAATTTTCTGTTACACCAGGTTCTAGATAAATTGATTGGCTGAAGTCTGGGATTGGCTGCTTTACGGTTAACAGAAATGTAAACAAAAATACACATGACATGAAACATGAATATATTTCCTAAGTTTCATAAGAACCTTAGATCCATTATAAGTTACCAGCTAGTTGTGCAGGTGAATAAATATCATATGGATTGTGATCTCCTTTCTCTCATCAACCTCAAAAGTGTTAAGGCTATATATTGAGTATCTTCAGAGACAAAGTTGAGTGAAAAAGCTATTATTAGGTGTTCCTTCATTCTTTCTCCTATTTTATTTTTTTATAAATATTTTTAACCTTCCCCCTCAATTTTAATTTTTTTTTTTTAATACTAACTAGTCACAAGACTAATACAAGAGATCCTCAACATTGGATAATGTTGAAACTCTTGGACAAGTTCTGATATGTTAGGCCCCATTAGTGGATGGCAACAAGTTGATTGGTGGATGCATTAGTGTACTCTAGATAATATTGATTCCTGAATATAGAAATGGATAAGCAATGCACAACTTGTGTATCTTATTTGTCTTCCACTTTGTTTTCAAAGAAAAGTATTTACATTAGATGGTCATATATTTTTCTTATCCTGGTTATGTTAGATATAGATTGAGTCATAATAATAGATAGCTTTTTTTTCTATTTCTCTCTAATAATTTGTAAATCCTCAGATAGTATGGGAAAGTATTCATCCTGATTGTTGCTAAAAATGATCTTTTCTTAATAAAGCATGTAGGATAAGTTAGTTTTAAAACAAAATAAAAAAAAATATAAGAATAACAATTATTTATATCCCCAAAATTGATTTTAAATTTCAAATTAATTATAATAAAATTTTTGCTATTTTTTTAAAAAATTTTATTGATTTTCTTATAAAATATTAAATAATTATTAAAAAGTATAAAAATTTAAGCTTTAGAATTATATAAAGTTTTTAAAATTTAATTATTGTATATAAAAAAAATAAATTTTAAAAATTTGACAAGATTAACTTTCATTAAAGTTATAATAATCATGTAATTTCACATGATTTTGATAAATTAATGAAAATTATACCTAAGATTTATTTTATAATAATCTATTTAAATGTGATATTAAATATAATTATTATATAATGAATTGAAATAAAATGTTACTTAATTTTAAATATCAAACTTTGATATTGGTTTATAACCTATATGCTGGAAATAAAATTTTTAAATAAATTATTATAATTCAAAAATTTTACTCAAAAATAACAGTGTCTAATTATAAGTTAGTTATTTTTTATTTATATTTTAAACTTTTTTTTTTTTAACCCGTAGTCAGGTCAGCATAGCGTGTCTTTATTGTATATCTACTAAGTATTTACAAATTTTATAGTGTTAGGGTCACGTGGGTGACGCGATTTACACGTAATGGTCTAGAATCCAAAAACCTGAAAGTCTGGCATGAAAGTTTGAGTGTTGCAAGGTAAGAAACTATAGATAAGGCTCGGGTACTGATAAGTGAACTATGTGTATCTGAAAAAGTATAGAAAGTTTAGCAAAGCTTAGGGTTAATATAGCCAATTATAAAGTAGATAGCCCATTGTTAGTTAGAAAAGTATAAATAGCTTACCAATGTATGACGAAAAGGCAGAGCTGAATGTGTTAGGAAAACAGTCCTCCTTGAGAATAGAGATAAGAATTGGTGAGATATCAAAGAAACAGAATGCAATAAAGAGACACTTACCTTTAACCAAGTCAATCACCATGCCTCTGCCTTCCCTAAGTATTCTTTATAGGAGACGTTCTCTTCTTTGTGAGTATTCATGAGATAACTGGATTATGCGAGGCGCTACAGTTTAGCGACGGACTCGTTGGTTTAGCTCACGACAGTAGACAGCAATTACTGTATATATAATATATAATTATGACATCCATAAATATAGTTTCTTTTTTTCTTTTTTTTCTTTTAACCTTTCATCTCTTACTCCTATTTCTCATTTTCTATTGTCACTTAATTATGGATAAATACTTATTTTTCTTTTGCACATGCCAAGTTTGGTTTTTGCTAAATATTTAAATTTAATAATAAATAACTCTAATTTTTTTTTAGTTGATAATAATTTGATATAATCATTATATCTTGTATCTCTTTATAATTTTGATCAGCATATTCATAAAGTCAAATTTATTGATAATGGGATAGAAGTTATATATACCAATAGTGCTCGAAAACAATTCACATTTGCTACTTCTGCCACAGATATTAGGAAGGAAGAAATTTCAAAAAAGCTAAATACCATTCTTGAAATAAGTGATAATGTAAGTACAGATAATGAAAATCTGAAAGTGAAATATGTAGAATTTTTGAGTATATATATTTTTTTAGTTTGTAATTATCAATTGAACATGATATGAACTAATTTTATTTGTAATTCTTATAACAGAAGTTGGCTCAAGCACAAATAAATCGATACAATCAATTAAACACATTGGTAAAAAAAAAAAAAAAAAAATCATATGTTAATAATTTTTTTAAAAAGTTATACTAACAAATTAAATTTTTAGATTTAACGTGTAGGACTGAATCAATAGTATCTATTCAACTAGATACATGTATGTGCATATGTATATTTAACACAATTCGAAATCATCTTTTGTTTCTTCATTAATTATATCCTTTAAAATAGGTGAATCGAAAAAGCAATTGAGTAGCAAAATAGGTGAATTGAGAAAAGGGAAAGAGCGGGTGGATAACAACAGCAATGATGACAAATATAGCAAGAACAATATAGGTATATTCAATTTAACACAATTCGAGTATGGCTTATGTTATTTAGTTAATTCTATTTGCTAAAATAGGTAAATCAAGAAAAGTGAAAGGATAGGTGGATAGCAACAGTAATGATGATAAATATAGCGAAGATAATATAGGTACTATCAACCTGTTCAATTCCTCTTCTTCTAAATTAAGCAAATGAATGAAAACTAAAGCAGAGAAACATGAAGTTAGAATCCTTCACTAATATGAATATGGTATAGTTCCTAAGGGAAATAAAAGTAAAAATCTCTTAACAATGCTTTTATTAACAGAGGAGTCAAGAAAAAGGGGAAAGGGTTAAGAAAGAGATAAGTGGATATTTGTAATTGTATGAAAACAAGAACAAATATTTTATTTATAAGATACTATTGATGATTAGATACATGTTTTGAAGTTCAACATCTCAAGGTTTTTGAATACCTATAAATACTGTTTTAGACTATGGGATTGGACTTGTATCACGTGACTCGGAAAAGGAATCTTTATTAGCATTTCATGGCTGGAGGTCAAAATTGGTGTTTAATGAGAAATCCAAGTTGACAATCGTTTTTAAGCAAATAAGGAAAGATGTTCTTCGAATCAAAATATCTATAGTTTCTTAGTCACGTTTTAGCAATTGATATGTGATATTTGAAAAGAAAATCACATTTTTTCAGATAGATATATAAGATCTAAAGTACGTTTAATTTAACACAATCTGAGTTTGGCTTATATTATTTAGCTAATTTTATTTGTTAAAATAGGTAAATCAAGAAAAGTGAAAGGGTGGGTGGGTAGTAACAATGATAATAAATATAGTGAAAACAATATAGGTACATTCAATTTAACACAATCTGAGTTTGACTTATGTTACTTTATTAATTCTATTTGTTAAAATAGATGAATTGAGAAAAGAGAAAGAGCAGACAGATAGCAACAATAATGATAGCAAATATAGTAAAAATAATATAGATACATTCAATTTAACAAAATCTGAGTTCGGCTTATGTTACTAATTCTTATTATTCTATTTAGGAAAATCAAAAAAAAAAGAAATAGGCAGATAGTGATAATAATAATAACAAAGATAGTGATGGTGAAATTGTGATACAGTCAAAAAATATTTCTGAAAGAAAATATACTAGTTAAAATTTTTTTTATTAAAATAAAGCCAGATTAATTTAAACATATTTAATTTAATTTAGTTAAATCAAAGCAGTTATAGTTGAACATGTTTTAAAACTGATTCAAAATATATCAAATTGATTTCAAATTGTTTTGCATTGAATCTAAATTGGATTCAGATTTGGATTGGATCGAATCAAATCAAATTCAGATTCAAATCAGATCGAATCAAATCAAATTCAGATTTGAATTAGATCAGATCAAACTGTTATAGTTTCGAATCAGATCAGATCAGATCAAACTGTTATAGTTTCGAATCGGATCAGATCAGATCAAACTATTATAGTTTCGAATCGGATCAGATCAGTTTAAAATGAATCAGATCCATATTCGATTCATATTTATAAAAACCAGATCAGATCGAATCTAGTTAAAATCTGATCTAATCCAAACTGTTGTGAGCACTACCTTTTGAGAAAGCCTGAACCATAAACTTAAAACTTTCTTGAAGCCTATACTCAATAAGGAACCCAATAAAGATGAAAGAGAACTACGCAAATAAAATCTGGAAAACCTTCAAAGATCTAATTTGTAGTGCAGCTTTTAACAAATTAAAAACCAAAAAACTGATATCAAATAAGGAAAAATAATACAAATACAGTTCAGAATTTGTGTAATACAGAAGAGCTCTTCAATTAAAAACAGTCTTTAAGAAAGCGGAGGTATTAAAAAAAATAACAAAGGTGCAGGAGCTCAATGTAGCTATTGAAAAACATAATTCTATCCATGATCCACATCATCAGATAGAAAACTATTGCATCCAATACAGCATCTCCAATATTTCCTGAACATTCTTGAAAAAAATATCCAAAATACAATAGAAGGGCTCAAGTTTATATATCATAACTTCGAAGCCAAAAAAGTAAGAGAGAAGACCAAATCAGCTTTAGAACTAAGATGTGATAATTTCAAACACAATTAAAAGAAGATGGTAAACTTGCTAACAAATAAAGAAAGAAGCAAAATAGTACTTGACTGGGTATAGATTAAGCAAGAAGGAATAGAATATATAATGACAAATAAAAAAGAAATTGAAAAAGAAATAAGAAGATACCATCAAGAGACCTTTAAAAAGCAAGATTCTAACTTTGCCAATCTTACTGAAGAATGGAAAAAAAAATATAATCCCAAGCAATATATCCAAGATGTATGGTATGACAATCTTTTAGAATCAATCACATATGAAGAACTGGAAGAAACTCTCTGTGCACTCCCAAATAACAAAGCCCCAGGAAAATCTTAGATTAGCTATGAAATGCTAAAGAAATTGGATCAAGAAGAAAAAGAATACCTGCAAAAGATGTTTAATACCTTTTTAAGATAGGAAGTTATATCTATATATTGGAAACAAAGTCACATATACCCAATAGCTAAAACAAAACAATGGGAATATGAATTGGTAAATACAAGATCAATCATATTACTGAAAGTTACCAGAAAGTGTTTTATCAAAATTCTAATCACCAGAATGGGAAACATTTGTAAGATCAATAATATTCTTAGGATCCTAACTATGCAGGATTGCCAGGAGAGAGTATAACAGAACCTATTCAAATTCTCAACAACATATGTGAAAATGCAAGAGAAAATAAAAAAGAGCTGTGGATACTCTTTCAAGACACAGCCAAGGCATATAATACCATTAGTCTAGAAATGCTAACCAAGGCAATAGAAAGAATTAAGGAATCCAAAGGTTTTATCATAATCATGATGAGCCTGTTTCAAAATAGAGAGTTCAAAGTAATATTTGAGAATAACCTTACAGAACCAATAAGGACAGGAGATGGAATAGATCAAGAAGAAACCATCTCACCACTGATGTGAAGAATTTTCTATGACCCTTTGCTGTGCAAAATCCAAGAAGACATAGAACAAAGATACAAAATGGAAGTCTCATGGAACCCTGATCTAAATAATATCACCACTAAGAAGCTAGAATCAAGACATACAGCCATAGTTTTTATGAATGATACCACATGAATAGCAAGGTCCAAAGAAGATATGGAAAAGATTCTAGAAACAGTAAGAATCTTTTACAAAGAAAATGACTCTCAGATCAACAGCAACAAGTCAGTTTTGGTTACTATTAATAATCCCAACTACTATCCAGAAGAAGTTCATATAGGAATTAACAAAGAAGTAGTTAGAGTGTTAGATAGAAAAGAGCAAGCAAGATTCCTGGGAATATGGACAGATAACCAGAAAACTGCAATTGAACTCAAAGAAAGAGTCTTAAAAGAAATTAATACTGTTACAAGAGTTCTCAAAAACAAATTGACCGATAAGCAAGCCCTTTATATACTAAATAGAGTATTGATTCCAAAAATAGAATTTAGAATGCAACACAGCATATTGTCCTGGAAAATATGCAATAACCTGATAGTAGAATATCTTAAGCTCTTCAAGAACAAAGTAGCCTTATGTAGATCTATTCCCAATAGTGTAATTCACTATCTGAAGATATATAATCTTAAAAGCATAAGGATGCTTCAAAAAGAAAGTCAAATAACTGGACTCTGTAATAGAATAAATAATCAAGGTCCAGCAGAGCTTATGACAATTATCAGATTGAAACAAGCACAGATTAAGTACTGGGAGCCCCATAACCTTCTTTCATGCAAATCCTTAGATTATCTCGATGATAAAAGAAATTTCATGTTGCAAGTTCTAAAGTTAACTAAAGACCTGGAACTAACTTTCTAGAGTTGGAAGTGGAATGATATTTTTGAGTGGACAAAGATAATAGTCCAATTCAAGAACATCTAACAGTAGAAGAATATAGAAAGGCAATACCATTCCTGCGAAATAACAGGTTAATGTATATAGGCCAACTGTTAAACCAAAACCCCACAAAGTTCAGAAAGTGGAGAATAATTCAACTTATCCAGCATACTAGTAAAGATCATATCCCAGGATAGTATGATATTCTTCAAAAAACCATAGCTAAAGAAAGTATAGAAGACCTTACAACACTTTGAAAAAAGAGATGAGAAGAAAAGTGACTACCAAAATGCACTAAACCTGAACCTAACAGAGATAAACGAAAAAAAACATGGATAGTTATCCAAAATAAAAATCAACAAATAGTATTGGGAAAACTGATTCAAAAGGATAGTCAAGGTACTGTGATAATTCCTCATTTCAACCAACAAGAAATAGAAGATGGCCTAGAAACAGTTCTTACCAAATGCATAGGATGCTCACTAAACAATAGAAATAGAAATAAATGTAATATAGAAATAGAATTAGATTTGGTCTATACTATACCATTCTTAAGCCATCAAAAAAATACTAGAAGAGCACAATCACTAAAAGTTCCTTGTTCCCTATTGGAACTAGATAGTATAATAATTAAGAGTATAGTTCCAGAAACCCAAGATCCGACAAATAACCAAATTGAAAAAATGGAACAAATATTAATAGGAAATTGGGAATAAGAGATACTCAGAGATAATATTAAGCAAGGAGTATATTAAGATCACCTACTTGAAATTCTTCAGTGCAATCAAAGATCATAGGAGAAGCTGACCTTCTGCTCCGATAGATCTTTAATTGATCATGGAAATGAAAATGCAAAAATGGGTGCAGCATGGATATAAATAGAAGAAGCTGGAAAAGAAAGTAAATTTCAGACAGGAGTTAAAAACTGGCTCTCATTCACAAGGGCAAAACTGGTGGTACTAGTTACAATAGCTTTAGTAGCTTCAATAGATAGTACTGTCGAGATCTTTACAGATAGTCAAGTCTGCATCTCTAAATAGAAAAAGCTAGAGAAAGAAGACCCGAAAATGACATACAAAAGATGGCTAAAAGAAAAGAATTGGTTATTATGAATGAGAATGCTAGATCTTATAAAGAAAAAGCATATTCAACTAACTTTGACCAAGGTTAAAGCTCACTCTAATGATTCATGGAATGAAGAAGCAGACCGACTAGCCAAAGAGGCATTAAATCTACTGGCAATAGAATAGAAAAGTCTCAAATCAAGCAAGATACTTACAGAAACTATATGGCAAGAAGAAGTGATAGACAGTCCTATATAACAGTTCATCAAGCAAATCAATAAAAGATCAACAGCTCTATTATGGACACAACAGTACAGAACAGAGACAAAATGGTATCACCAAGTTCACAAGCATCAAGCCTACTCATGGGATCTGGTATGGGATAGGTTAAAAGATGTAAATACATGGAATATCTCCTTCAAAAGCTTACAGAGAAGAAGTTTCCTGATCAAACTGACCAATAATGAACTACCTTAAGCAAGCTAGTAATAAGAAGACCAGACCTATACAAGCAAGCAAGATGTATAGCATGTAATTAGCATCAAAAAACAATAGAATACTTATTAGAATGCTCTGGTTATAAGATTGAGATCCTAGCAATATGGCAAAAAGGATCTGAAACTTTTCTTAAAGAATTTGACAAGTTGTATCAAGAACATAAAAGGGAAGCAGTAGGAAAAATGATACAACTAGCAGTTTATAATAGAAAAGAAAAAGATGAACTAGATAAATAAACCTTCAAACTAATAGAATCAGTCTTACAAACTGGTTCAAGCACCCTCAACTTTTGCACAGAATTAGTAGAAAGTGATGCAATCAAAGAAGCTACTAACATAAACTGTTATGGAAAGAAGCTGGGAACAATAGCAAAAAAATGGATTCTAAAAGTACAAAAGAAGATTTGCAACCAGATCTAAAAACAAGTCTGGAATGTAAGATGTAAAAAGATCATAGAATGGGAACAAGAACAAAGAATTGATAAAAGAGTAAAATATAAGAAGGCCCAGGAAGCAAGAAGACAAGACCTATAAGATAATCCTAGTTTCAAAAGCACAAGGCAAAAGAAGAAGTAAAAGAAAGGGAAAACAAAAACCTGGTAGAAATTATAAGGAATGGGATTAAATATGGGATGAAGTGGTTGGGTTTTGATTCTTATCAGAACATCATACAGTGATCTGCAGTAGTGACCTGCAGGTGATACTGTTAGAAGTTGAAAGAGTTTCTACCTAAACTACTAATGGAGCAATAAATCACTTCCGAAGTTGCACTTAGAGTCCTAGATAAATGTAAGACGTTGATGAGTGTGTTAGTTATAGATTTAGCTTTAGTGACACATATATAATGTATAGCTTATAATTGTTTAATAAAGCACACATAACTAGCCTGACAGAGGATTATATTAAAAAATAAAAAAAAGTAAACACATAAGGTTATGAGTTGTTGATAATTGATTTGTGTAAACATGTAGAGTTATAAGATTGTTGATAATTGATTTGTATAAACACGTAGAAAGTGTATTAACATTGTTTATTTGATATGTCTTTAAGCTTGTTGTTTATTTGATGCATCTTTGAGCTTGTTGTGAAAATATACATGTTTGTATTTGCGTAACATAATATTATTGAAATGCTGTTATTGTGATGTGTATACTTCTTTACTATATAGTCAATGACGCTTGGACATCTTTCTAGGTTTTATGCGTATTTGGACTTGGACTGATTTATCGATTTGAGTTATTGCTTATAAAGCTTCTCTTGATGTCTAGAAAGGTGTTAACTTGCACTGGCTTGGCTAGGAGCTTTGTGAGGTTGATGTTGGGCTTCCAAGAGCTTATTATGATTCAGTCTTTCTTGTTGTTTTTTTCTTTCTAAAAAAAAAATTTTATGTAGTAGAAGTTAGTAATTTTTGTAAAACTTACCTCTTCTGCACTCTGTAAAGAGCTTTTGAACTTGTTTTTGTAAGTTGTTTAGTTGTAGAGATGGTTTCTTTTGTTTTTTGACTGGTTTTTCTTGCTTTTCAAAAATTACCAAAAAAGAAAATTTTTTGAAAAATTGGGGATCAGCGAAAAGAGTTTTTTTTATTGGTCCTGTTAATATTCTTTCATTTATGTTATATATTTTATTTTTTATTATTTATAATTTTTTTATTAAAAAAAAAAACTCTTTCTGCTGATTTCTTTTTTCCTTAAAAAAAATTTTTTTTAATAATTTTCTTAAAAAAGAGAAGCCAGTTTAAAACACTTTATTCCTCAAAGATCTGAGACTTAACAACAAACTACAATATTCAGCCACTTCCTCAAAAAATCACTCTATTTATCAAGAGAAGTATAGGCAGCCCAATATTACTATAACTCTACTTTGCTTATTTTACAAGAAAAGGAAAACATATCTATAAGCTAATTAATAGTAAGTTTAGAAGAGCCCAATATCAATTTTCTAAGCTTCTAGCTAGGCCAGTATTAGTTTACATCTTTCTAGACATTAAAAAAAACTTTATTAACAATAGTTCTCATAATAAATCAGAAAAAACTCAAAGTTCATAAAGCCCAGAAAAACATCAAAGGCTTTCAAAAACTAAACAGTAGAGTATCCTGATTTCATACACACCTGTCTAAACAACAAAACAAGTTATACAAACATATACATGTCAAATAAGTTAGTATCAAACAATATAGCAAGATTTATCAATTATCTACAAATATATGATCTTTTTTTCATAACAAAGAAGATTAACAAACATTTTGGTAAGCAAGCAGATCAAAAAAGAAGGATTAATAATTCATCTGAGTAAACAACATTCCAAACAAAACAATAAACAAGCAATTACACAAGCTTTGCTAAATATAAACAAACAAAAAAGAAAACCAAAATAACAAATCAATAATTTATTCTTCTTTATATATAATCAATATAACAAAGAAATGGAAAATTATGCAAATTGCAAAAAAGAGAGAGCTCAATATTCTCGATACAATAGTCAAAATAGCTGAAAAGCATAACCAAAGGAAAGAAACATGGGCTATCAAATTATTTTCAACACACTCACTATACAAGACAAGGCTAATCAGACTTCAGGACCAGTAAAATACTCAATACTTAATAGTATTCTTGCAAAGATCTTAAATATTGATTCAATTATATTCATTAAAGCTGAGGTCCTTAAACAGTATATCCTATATCTATGGAAACAAGATTATGGGAAAGAAAAAAACCTTATGGCACCCTTTTTGAAGAAAAAAGTTAAACATATCTTGAAACAAGACATCATTACAAATAGTTCATCCCTATATATTTCTAAAACTTTTCAAACCAAGAATGAGTTTATGAACTCCATAATAGAAAATTTAACCTCAAATAAAAATACCTTCTCAAATGAGGACATGAAAGTTCAACTAACCATTGAGATTGAAATTTTAAAGAACACTGAAATCAAAATGGGTAACAAAGAACTAAAAAAAAAGCTTGAAGAAAAACTTGAAATGAAAAATATAGAGAAAAGAGTTGAAGGAAAAAATATAATAGAGCAAATCTTCTACAATATACAGTATGAAATAGACTCAAGCCATTCAGCCTAAATCCATTTCATATTACTAAAAAAGAAGAATTCAAGGTTGGATTTCTTATCTCTAGAATATTAAGAGATATAGAAAAAGAATGAATAGCTTATCTCTAGTCTACCCAAAGACATGATACTATTCAAAAAAGACTTTCTCAATAGTTATGCCTGGATAACTTTTACTTTTGAAAAAGTTGATAATGCTTTGCAATGTATAGAAAAGATCAACAAGAAAGAAGAAGAAAACTTCATCTTGATTCCTATATAAGCTAAAAAATGGGAAACTTCATATTTATCATCAGAAAAGAAGTTTTTCAAACAAGAGGTAGCAAAAGAAGAAAACAAAACAGTGGTTGCTATACTAATTAATCATGACCGTAGTCATACTCGTCAAGAAATTAAGGCAGCTTTACAGAAATATGAAAAGGTTTTAAGTCTTAAGTATCCATATTTATGTTCACTTTTATTCTTAAAGAAGAATCAAGGCATGACTTATTCTAAACCAACAAGACTTAAAGAATAGATAATTTATATATGTTAAAATAGATATCTTTAGAGCAATCTTTATTTCATATAAACCAAATAATCATGAAGTTAATGCCATTCTCAAAAATCATAATAGCTAGTCTCTATGATTGTATGAAATATACAATATCTTTACTAGTTTCATAACAAGAGCAACATAACATACAAGGGCCAAAGTATATTTATATCAAGAAATTCATTTACTCTAAAAATAAGAGAATATGTAGTAGTTTGTTTTGTAACAACAGAAGATTCACATAAGGCTTTGAGACAATGTATATTAATACATGGTCACAAACTCAGCTGAAGTGCTAAAAAACACTTTGGAAAAGAAACAATACAAAGCAATGAAGGGGCTCAAATTGAAAATAGTAATAATAATGAAGAAAAAGCCTATTCTAAAATAACACAGACCAAACTGCACTCAAAACAACTAGGTCAAACTGATATCAAAAGTAATATTAAGACAAGCTAGTATATATTATCTAAGGAAGACTCAGAAACAGAAAGTGACTCTAAGAAAAGGACAAACCTAGAAAGAAGGAAAAAATGAAAAAAATGCAATTCTCAAGATAACAAATATATTACTGAAACAACAGAAACTCTCAAGTGCTTCACTATTAGTAGTAACAGGAAGCCAATAAATCAGTGTAATAGAAGAAGAAGTTTATACAATAGATCTGAAATTCCTTATCCTGAAAGTGAAAGTGATCCAAACCTTTTTCACCAGATCTTGAATAATCTCAAACAATTAAATAATAGAATAAATCTTATTGAGAAGAAAACTGATAATTAAAACAGGGTAAGAGGAAAGTGATGAAACAATTGTTTCTGAGACTAATATCAGTTCAATTAAAGTATATCAGGAGAGAGTTTGATCCACAAGAGAAAACAAGCTCATTCTGAAAAAAAGGTACAATCCTAAAAGAAATGGTAGATATCAATATAACCTCTCTCAATATAACATATACATATCACTAGATGACTTCATCAGTACAATTAAAAAGAACACTAGTAAAGAATTGAAAAGGAGTATATATTATATAACAAGTATATTACAGATAACTCTATATTAATTAATACTATTTCAATTGAAACACATTATATTAGAGGAATTAATACTAGCCTGGATCAACAAAGGCTGTATAAACTTATACAAAAACTTAGCATAGATATCCTAGGCATCTGTAAAACTAAGCTAACAAATGAAGTAACAGAATTTGCTTTTATTTCACAACAAATACACAAGTTTTTTCACAATAGCAATAATAAGAAACCTAGAGAATTTGGAGTAGAACTCCTCATTAATAGAAATATTAAGAAAAAGTTGAAATTTATTGAAAAAATAGAAGGCTATATAATAGAAGTCAACTTTCTATCAACAAGATGTAAGCTCTGTATTTACCAAGTATATCTATTATTAGAGAAAACTGTTAGTAGATAGTTACAATAGCTCCTTCAAAACAAAATTCTAGACAAGAAGAGAAATCACTTCAAGATTATAATTATGGGAGATTTTAATGCAGCTATCAATCCAATAGTAGATCAGTCTTCCACCAATAAAAGGATACCAAGATATAGGAAAGATGAAATATGTCTCTTCAATTTCTTAAAAGACTGAAACTACATAAATGTCCAGAACTCTTAGAAAGAAGAAAACATTATCTTCATATAGGCAAACAATACATTTATAGTAAAATTGATTATATCTGAACATTTTCAGATATTAGTTTAAAAATATATAAAAATTCAAAAATATCCTCATAGAAATATTATCAAATAGTGATTATACTTTATGAATGACAAGAATGACAACAAACAATTTGCTCAAAAACCAAGTGTATGAACAATATAGAACAAAAAGAAAGAAAATACCCGACCCAATAAATTTTACAGTAGAACAATAAAAGAAATTTAAATGCGGATAGAAAACAAATTTTCAGAAACTGATCTATGACTTTCCTGGTCAAGTATAAAGAATGGTTCTCAAGAACTCAAAGAGACCTGGCATGATTTTGAGTCAACAATTATCAAGAGTGTTTATAAACAGCTTAAAAAGAAAAGAATCTACTCTACTTCCAATATAAAAAGAAAAGCAAAGCCTGGATTAGCAATTTAAAAGGAAGACTTTGAAGCCTATAGAGAAGTTAAAAAATTCATTTTCTTTTGAAGAAAATACAAGCCAACTGGGATACAAGAATTCCAACAGATATAGAAAAAACCATCCAGAAACTAAGAAGGCTTAGTAAAAGCAATCGAAAAAAAAATAGCTCCTCCAAACCATAAGAAGAAATTCCAGAGCTTTATCAAAGATCATAAACTAGAGCATAGCTTCAGAATGATATACAAGAAGAAAAAAAGTCTTCACATCAGAAACCAAATTAAAGAAGCCTTATAAAGCAGGTGTGAAGATCTCAAGTTTAATTAAAAATGGATGCGAAGCTCAATCTTGAACTATAAGAGAACAATAATTACATTAGATTGAGTGTTAACCAAGAATCAAGAGGGGATAGAATATATAGCTACTGATTTACAAACTATTAAAAGCAAGATTGAGGATTACTATAAAGAAGTTTTCAAATAAAAGAATGTTAATTTTGAAAGCTTGAATCCTTCTTAAAAAAAGAATACTAATCTAAAGAGTGGATTGATCCAACATGGTACTCACTATTAATAGAAGAAATTAATATAGAAGAGTTCGAAGCTATTTTACAACACCTTCCCAACAATAAGGCAGCTGGTCCCTCTTATATTAGTTATAAAATGCTCAAGTACTTAAGCATTAAAGAAAAAGGGGCCTTATACTTGTTATTCAACAAAGTTTTAAATACTGTATGAATACTTAAGAAATAAAAAAGTAATAATATTATTTCATTTCTAAACAAAAGTCTTGAAAATGTCATCTGAGCAATACCAGACCCATTGTTCTTCTAGAAACAGCTTGTAAATGTTTCTCCAAAATCCTCACCACTTGTCTATCAAGGATATGTAAATAACACAAAATCCTTAAAGGTTTAAACTTTGCTGACTTATTAGAAGAAAGTAACAGTAGAACCCCTCTATCTACTAAATAGTATATATGAGAAAGCTAAAGAAAAAGAAAAAGAAATATAGATCCTTTTTCAAGACACTGTTAAGGCATATAATACAATATACCTTTTTATACTTGAAAAAGCCATGGATCAGATTTGAATCCCTACAACTATCAAGAAAATCATAATAGATCTTTTCAAAGACAAAAGTTATAGCATCATTTTTTCTAATGGACTTTCTAGCCCAATAGTTGCAAGAGATGGTATAGATCAAGGAGAAATAATCTTTTTACTGTTATAGAAAATTTTTTATGATTCACTGCTATATAAAATCCAAAATAGAACTGATCTGAATTATACTATGGAAGAAGAATGGTCATCAAACTTCTATAAACCTGAAGAAAAGGTCAAGCTCTCCCTAAGACAAGCAATAATAGTTTATATGGATAATACAATATGAATTGCCAAATTTAAGAAAAACTTAAAAGTATTTTGGAAAAAGCAAAAAAGTCCTATATAGCAAATAACTTGCAAATTAATATAACAAAGTCAATTATTCTTACCATCAACCAAAATTCTCAAGATTCTAGAAGGGTTCAAGCTGGAATAGAGAATATTGTGATTAACAAAATCGATAAAAAGGACCAGACCAGATTTCTTGATATCTGGTTGGGATCAAAACAAAAAAGTCAGGATATGATTGATCTAATAAAATCAGAAATCAGAGTAATAGTTCAGGCAATATCTAAAAAGAAGTTGGAAAGAAAACATGCTCATTATATTATCAATAGAGTGCTAATCCCCAGAATTGAATATAGAATACAACATATACACCTTAATAAAAAGATGTGTTATGAACTCACAACTATGTTTGAAAAGGTTTACAAGAATAAAGCACTAATTTGTGAAACAGTACTGAATAGTTGTATCTATAATAAACAAATATATGATTTCAAAAGTATCTGGAAAATGCAATTGAAAAGCCATATATCAGTACTATTCTGTCAGCTCAACAACAGTAAGGTCTCTAGTTTGATCACTATAATCTAACTGAAACAGAGTCAGATCAAAAGTTGTGAACTTGAAAATATCTTAGATAATCCTATGGACTCATACAAAATAATTAAAGGAAACTTGACAGCTGTAACATTGGTCCTGACCAAAGATCTACAAATTACCTTTCAAAATTAAAGATGTAAGAAAACCTTTAATTATTAGAGAGGTATCTTATCTATTAAATCAATACAGCAGAATAATAGAGAATATGAGAAAGTCATTCCATCACTTTATAAGTATAAAATCATGTTCCTAGATCAAATTATAAATTCAACTATAATGACATTCAAGGCATAGAAAACAATTCAGTATTTCTTTAACAAGTACAAAGATTTAATCCCCTTTTGATACAAAAAAATCTGAGAAAAAGTGACAGAGAATCATGACCTTCTAAGAAAGCCATTACATAAGCTAAACTGGACAGGCTACAATATCTAAACTAAAGCTTTTTTAGCATATCCAGATAGAAGAAAAATATATTGAGTAGCCTGCTCTAACTCTTCAATGGACATATTGAGAAAGATATCATTCTTGGACAACAAAATTCAGCTTGCTCCATACCAGTTAACATACAACCCTACTAATAACCATACTTTATTTCAACCAGATAGATCATCCCAAGTAAAAGAAGTAAGTATATTACAAGTTCATCTTTTTCTACAGCTAAACAAATATGAAAATTTGAGAAAAGGAAAACAAGTCCTTCTATCAGGCAATTCTACAGATTGGCTTATAGCTATAAGGCAACAAGCAAGAACTCCATTAATATTTGGGCCAGAAATGAAAATCCAGGTAGAAAACTGGAAAGCCATGCTAATAAACAAGCTATTCAATTAGAAATACATATAGATGAACTTATATATGTCCTAAAATACAATAGAAGATGTATAACTACTCAATTTACTTTCTAATCTGATGAATCTTATAAACAAGAAACAAAAGATAGCAAGTTTGAAATAGGTTTGACCTGGGTTCTAGTAGAAGACAACAAAGTTGTAAAGCAATTCTCAACAGGGATATCAATATAATTATTGAAAACAGGATAGAAATATTGATCATTTTAACTGCAATGTATACAGCTCCTTGAAATACAATAGTCTCAATATTCTTTAATTGTAATACTGCAGTTTAGACATAGAAGTCTATCAGTTCACAAGTAAAGATATCAATAAGAAGATAAACAAAGACTACTAATTAGTCATTATGGAGTAAATAAAAAATCTAGTTAAAAAGAAAGATTTTACCTTGGAAATTATAAAGATCAAGCCCATGGGATTGATAAGTTCAATAATAAGTAGATATACTTGTCAAACAAACTAGATGTGAAAATCCAATAATCTGGTACCAACTACCAGAGCTAGGGACAATTCTTACAATAGAAATATAGAGAGGACATATAATAGAGATTAGTATTAGAGAATTTGTCAAAATTTTCAATAGGAAAAAAATAGAAAAAGATTGGACAACCCAGAAAAGGATTCAAGAATTGTGGATCCAAAATAATAAAATCATAAATTGGTTAATCTTCTGGAATTAGTTCAATCCATTCAATACCATCGATATCTCTTTCAAAGATAATAAAAACAAAAGCTTCCTGACTAACCTGACCCATAATGAACTTTCAGTACTGCAAATATTGAAAAAAAGGAAATCAAATTATTTATATCATAATAATCTATCCAGTATGTAAACTTCAAGAAGAAATATTAGAACACTTGTTGGAATATTTAGTTATCAAAAAAATTGAAGAAGATATATGAAGAAAAGCAAAGAAAAAAATCAATTGCTATATTAGTAAAGAAATCAAAGACAAAAAAGAAGTCCATCCTACAATCTATAACTGAACAAGTAAATAGTTAAACAAAATTTAATGATTTGATAGAAGCCTTTTCAATACTATTTGCAAATACATAGAAGAGAACAAAACTACTTTCTTGAAGAATTACTTCAAAGTATAGCTCAGAATTCTCCCAATAGTTATACAGAGTATAATTGATAAGCTTTGTTATAAAATAAGAAAAAATTTCAAAAGGACATATAGAATAGCTACTGTAAAAAAATAATAGAGTGAAAAAAGAAGCAAAATATTATTGAAAAAAACAAACAAATCAAAAGTACTGAGTATAAATCTATCATACAAGTCATACAAGAATAGGGTGAAGAACCTACACTTGCAGAAAACCAGGACAAGAAGTTTCTAAAAGAAAGAAGGGAATGAAGTATATAGAAATTATCAAGGATTAGATTTGTTATGGAAGGAAATAGTTTGGTTTTTAATTACAGTTAAAATTTAGAATAATATATAGTAATAACCTGTAAGCAATAATTTTATTAACTAAAGAATTTATCCAAGTCAGTAAAAAAATAAAATATTATTCCTTAAGCTGTATTTAGTAAAATAGTTTTTTAATAATAAGTGAGTTAGTATGTGAAAGTTAAACCAATATATATAATAAAGACAAGCCATATCGACCTGACTGCAGGTTAAAAAAAAAAAATAATAAAAATAATTTTTTTATTTAAAATTTTCTAATTTATTTAAATATTCAACTAATTATTTACTAATTGTATACCTTCTTCTTTTTTTAAAATATATCATCCTCTTTTTTAAATATCTTATCACTTCTTAAATATCCATTATTTTATGATCAATTTCTTCAATTGATTTATTATCAACACTTTCATCTCTTCTAAATTTTAATACAAATTGAGAACATTGATTTCTACGATCATATTGCGATTCTTTGCGATCTGAATTTTGTCTATATCAAGACCCATTTCATCTATGTTGAGACTTATTTTGCCTATATTGAGACCCATTTTGCTAAGAATTATGTTGATGACGATGGCTTCAATAACTATTTCATAAATGTAACCATTAATTACTTGAATAATTATCTCTTGGACATAATTTATGACTTCTTAAATGTTCTTAAGAATTTCTTTGCTAAATTAAAGATATTTTGCTTTGTTCACAAATATCTTGGTTTTTCTAAACATTATTCATTATAGTATTTATTCAACTATATTTAAATTCATTTTATATAATAATAATGTAAATATTAAAATTAATTAATATTTATTAATTAATTATAAAATCATGATAATAATTATAAAAATATGTCTTCTTAAAAAATAATGACTTAAATATTTAATAAAAATTTGTCATATTATAAAAATATATAATCTTTATTTAAAATAATAATATAATTACAAAAAATTAATTAATAGTATTATCTTAAATATGATTAAAACTTTAAGTTATAAACAATTTTATTTAAGATAATAACATAATTACAAAAAATTTATTTAATAATATTATAAACACATCATCTTAAAAAATAATGAATAATATTATAATTAATCTAACTTAATAATCAATAATGTTTAAATCTAATACTTTTAGCTCGAAAATTTTTATATATCACTTTTTTATTTTTTTCGATAATTACTTTATCTGTCTCAATTTCAAGATATTCTAAATTTAATATTACAGAATCAAATTTAATTTTAATATATTTTACCAAACAATTATCATCAATAACTTCAATATTATCAATAGTCTTTAGATAATTAATCACATTTTAAGAAACTGGTCTTAATTTATATTCTCTTAATTTTTTTCCATTACATACTAAAATTAAAAAAAAATTATTATATTGATCAATAAAAGCTTTCAAATTCTTCAAATAAGTAATATTAATTATTCTTACTATACTCTTGCATTGAATCAATAACAATTGTTTATTATATGATACCAATATATTATCTCTACCATTTATTTTGAACACATTGGATAATATTAGTTAATATTCTACTATTATCAAGAAAATTCTTTACTTAATATTCGAATTCATGTCTAGAAACCTAAAATATATCAATTAGTTTTATTTATCAATGTATAAAATCAATACCTCGTCAAAAACCCTTTCTCAACCAAATTGGTTAAGATCTTTTGGGTATCTTTTTGGATTAATTTATTGTTCTCAGATGGGATGAACATATCCTTACCTATAATGAGATTCAGAATACATTTCAACTATTTCTATGGCAATGTAACAAGCAAGTAATAAATTACTTATCTTATTATTTATAATAATCTTACTATTTATATCTAAAATTTCATTAGTTATTTTATTATTATTTTTTTTTCTTATTATTTTTTTTTTTTATTTTTTTTTTTTTATACCCTCTGTCAGGCTAGGTATGTGTGCTTTATTAAACATATGTATACTTTACATTAAAAATG
>CAJVPT010001213.1:0-22663 GCA_910592055.1 Acaulospora colombiana
GCATGTTGTGCTTTAAAACTCAGTGCTTTGGGTCCGTTTTTTCGCAAAAGAAGAAAATTTCCAAAAAAGGAAATTTTTTTAAAAATCAGTGATGTACGGGAAAGAGTTTGGTGAATTGTCCCCTTTTCTAAATTGTTCTTTCCCTTTCCCCTTTTAACTTAGCAATTCATTGGTTTTCGAGCAATCAACAATAACAAACTGTTGGCAATAATTCTGGTAGATAGAGATTATTACCAATCTATTAGGAAAGTGAAGTATTGTCTCCAAAATCTGACTTAAAGTACTTTTGTATTATGATGAATTAGTCACTTTGTAAAAGTCTGTAAAATATTGTAAATTCATTTTCAATTTTTCAATAAAGACATGCTATTATGGCATGATTGCGAGTTAAAAAAATAAAATAAAATAAAATATTTTTTAAAAAATTATATATTTTTTATTCTTTATTTTAAAAAATAATATATTAAGTTTTTATAATTTTAAATAAATTTTGATAAATTATATATATATATTTTTTTTAATCTACAATCAAGTCAGTATAACTTGTTTTTATTATATATTGTATATAAAAATATTTATGAAAATTGTATATTAATCTATTTTTATTATATTTAAATTGATTTTTTAAACTAAAATTTTAATATAAAAAATTTTTTTTGAAATATTAAATATTTTATATTATTTTTTATTATAAATAATATTTTAAAATTTTGATAAATTTTAATTATATTATACAGTATATAATTAATTGAATATTAATAATAATTTTTAATTTTAATTGTTCTATTATTATATATAATTCAATACAAAGATTTTTAAATAAATATTTATTATTATTATTTAATAAATAATTATTGAACTTAATTTTTTTTTTTTTTTTTTAATCCGCAATCATACCGATATAGCATATCTTTATTAAGATACTTGAAAAAATACCAAACTAATCTATAGACCTTCTCATATATTGACTAACTTATCTTTGTATATTATTAGTTGAAGGACTATATCACTTAAAAAATATGAGGAGTCCACTAAGCTAGTTTGGACCAAACAAAACTAAGTCTTAACTAGGTACTCTAAATCAGATTTAAGGGACAATATTATACTCTCCTAGTAGCTTGGCATAGAGCCTCTAAGTCAATCAGATTTATTATCAACAGTTTATTACTATCGATTATTTCGAAAAATGATGAATTGCTAAAGTTGAACTGGGAAAGGAAAAAAGTGAAAAACAATTTAAAGTCCTCCAAAAAATTCTTTTCTATTTCATAGCCTCTTCTTAAAAGAAATCTTGCTTGGTTGGGATATTCTCTTTTATTTCATTTGGACCTTGGAAGAAGTCTTTTTTATCACTACCTGTGATACTGAATAAGTCTTCATTTAAGCATACACCAGATTGGGATAGTTCAAAAGAAACTAAAAGACTTTAGCTTTTACCTTAGAGAGCCTTTTCACCACTTGAAGAACTTAAAGAAGGGATGGAATTTCTTTGTATAGATCCACCCTACCTTTTAATATTATAACTGTTTCCTGAGGTCGAATATACACAGTTGGAGAAGAATTTTTTCTAAAACTTTTTTTCCTATATCACCTATAATGTGATAGGAATATGTGAGTATGACCAATATGTGCTTGTTTATATTTTCTAAAACCAATGTGTTTCATGTTAGCCAATCATCTTTGATGAGAATTTGTGCTTCTCAAAATTTAGGATTAAACTGAGATAGACAAAATTCCTTAGAAAACCATAAAAGCGATAGCTTTAAGAGATCCAACACTGACTAGAAAGAGAAAAATAAACCCTTCTGTTATCAAAAACCTCTATATACCTCTCGCTTAGAAGGTAAGAAAGTCTTTATATACTTTACTATTAGTTCTTTTTTCTTTGAGAACTTTTTTGCTATTGATATCAAAGGTATTACTTGACTTATTCTTGATTACCAGAAGTCAAGTTATGGTCAAAGAGGATTGTAAACAAGTAAAAGAGGGTAGAGATGACTTTTGAAGTTACTCTTCAAGGTGTTTTAAGTAAAGTATTAAAGATTTTTTAGCAAAGAAGCAAAAAACTTCTTGTGAACATCTTTTTTATATGTAGTCAGAGGATCAATAGAAAGAGTTTCTTTGAAAATATAATTATTGAACTTAAATAAAACTTTAATATTTTATTATAAGATTATTATAATTATATATTTAAAGTTTTATTAATTATTAATTAATATTTTATTATGAAATATTAATTTGAAATAAAAAAAAAATACTATTTATTAATTTTTTTTTTAACCTTTGATCCAGTTAGTTATATATACTTTATTAAACATTTGTAAACTATATATATAATATAAATTGCTAAAGCTAAAAAATGTTAACTAGTTCACTTGTCATTATAATTACTACTCTAAGTATAACTTTGAAAGTGATTTATCAAAATATTATTTATTAAAATTTTTTTTTGAATACTTGTAGTCAGGTTAAATTATCTATTTATTAATCAATTGAAAACATAAGTATATTTTTATTTGAGCAGTATAATATATACTATAGCTAAACTATCAAGTAACACATTCTTTCCCACAGATCCTTTTTTCTAAAAAATTTTCTTTTTTTGGTAATTTTGGGAAAAAAGAAAGAAAGTGAATGAAAAAGATAAGTTCTTATCAAGAATCCAGAAAACAATATACCTCGGAGTGACCCAACTACAATGAAAATTTTTTGGCAAAGAGTTACACGAAAAATACATGCCAAACATAGACAACATGAAGGAAAACATAAAGAATAAAGGAAAAGCAATCGCAAGAAAAGAAAATGAATCTGTAAAACAATAAACAACCTATAATAAAGTATAACAAAGCATTTCCCAAGATCCCAACAACAATAAGAAAGCAAAAACCGTCACCGATAGCACCCTTTGGAATGAACAGGTTGAAAAAGAATTCATAACAAATGCACACAGAACAACAACTCCATCACCTCAAAGAAACATAGAAAACAATCCCAGCAACCAACATACAGCCCCCAACCATCAAGAACATTTTGAAGAAACAAATACAGGGATGGAAATTGAAGACGAACCAGCAGGAAGCTCATCCCAAAATACCCTTTTACAAGAAGAGGAATAGTAAACAACACGAAACACAGAATCAAACCAATCAGTATGGCAAACTCTGACCCAAATTCTCTCTTGATAGAAAAGCCAAATTTGGCAGAGAAAGAGCCAAAACAGGAATAAAGGCAAGCAAAATCCCTGAAAAAACCATCAGTCAAAAGATCTCTTTCCTGACAAGAAGCTTAGACTCCTTGGTAGGCCTTATGTCAGTCTTTAACGAAGAAAAAGAAGAAAATGAACACATTATTGCCATTTTTAGTGACAAACAGGCTGCAGATGAGGCATGCAACCTTATCTTACCTGATACAAACAACATGCATTTGGAACACATAGAAATTACAACCCCTTTCCAAAAAAGGAAAACAGTATCGTTGTATGAGACATCCCTTTGGACATCAAGTTCATTGAAGTGTGACAAACTTTTGTCAAATATGGAGAGATCACCAACATTACAATGGCAACCCAACAGATGTGGCAAATCCCTATAATTATCTATGAAAATCAAGAAAACAAATAGTCAACCCTTAACAAATAGAGCATACCACTAAGATCTGACTCCGTCAGGGTTTTTGACACACTATAGAATGTGGAGCAGATGAAAGAAAGAGGTGCAATAGCAATCAAACTCATCAATCTCACACTCAACACCACAGCCTTTGACTTAAGACATATCTGTGAACAAACCAAAGCCAAGACATGTTACATTCCCAGACATCTCTTCTATAAAAGAAAAAGATTTGTCGTGATCAGCTTTGACAGTAAAGAAACAAGAGATGCAACAACTGACAGGAACTTTTACTTGGGAGAAACCATAGTTGAATAAAAATCAATCGACACAAAATTATGCAGCATCTGTAGCAGTGCTAAACATCTGATGGCTAGCTGCCCATCCAAAGAAAGATGAACACAATGGAACCAATACTGCTTAGAACAAGCCAAATACTTTGGCAAACAATACATCAAGTATAAACCAGCACATACTGAAGCAATTAGAGCCATTACTAAAAACAAATAGCCAAACAAGAGAACCTAACCAGGCTCATATGCAGCAGCTGCAAGATAGGGACAAAAGCAAAAGAAAGAGGATGAATAAATCAATACATCTATGGAAACAAACACCATGGAAAAAGTCCTCAACATCCTCAAGACAATCAGACAAGAAATCAAAGAAATTAAAGAAGAAATTGTTGATCTAGATGAGTGAATTGTCAACCTAGAAAGCTATAATGAAGACTACATGGAACAAATAGAGGAAGATCAGATCTCCTACCAAGACATAAACAGTCTAATAGAGAATATTGAAGAAACTCCTGAAAACCTGCAAGACATCCAACTGCAACAACAATGAATCCACTCAACAATAAGCCACCTGGATCAAAATATGGACAAAATGTTCAATGTCCTTACTAACACTCTAAATACGAACACATTCCCCAACCCCCACCCAATTATCAATGATAGAGGACTCTACAATCACAAACAACTATAATACCACTACTTCAATAACACATAGAAATAGAAAAAAGAAAAAAGAAAACACTGAGATAGGGAACACAAATTCATTCAATATAAACTCTCCATCTTATATCAACACTCCCCTATACACCACAACAAACAACACATGGATGACAACCACTTATAATATTCAGGGCCTAGTTGACAAACATAAAAGAGAATCATGGTTCAAATGGTGCACTACAATGCAATAGAATATAATAGTCACAACAGAAACAAACGGAAACCACTATCAATCTAAACACTGGACACATTCATTATACTACATACTATGGTTCCACAATAATGAACAAATGATCGGACAAGACCTGAACCTAATACTTATCAAAGAAATAGTTAGTCACATATATAATCACAAGGAAGACTTATCCATGCTAATCTAACCTTTCCAAAAAAACAAAAACTCGGAATCATGGGAGTATACTTTCATGCAGACCACAAAGACAAAAGATGACTGAAAACCCTAAACAAGTTAAGACAATGGGTTCGAGAAGCAATACAAAAGAATTGGCACCTTTTAGTACTAGGAGATCTCAATGTGTACCAAACCCAGCATGAGACAAAACTGGCACTGGAAACTATAGCACATCAAATAGATCCTCTGGTCTTCAAATAGAGATCTTCACTGACTATAGACTAGAAGATACTATAGCAGGCTAATCGACAAGTCTGTTTCTAATGACCAAAAGCTCACGTAACCTGCGGATAAAAGAGTCTATCCTTCTATCACACATACACAAAACAATACCAAAATCAAGGCAGAGGTGTAAAAAGATTTGGACGAGTCTCAAGGTAGTTTTTCCTAAAACTACTTATAACTTCACTGTTATAACAATCTATCCAAAAGATTCGTCGTGAGATTTGTCATTTTATTAAGTCATTGAAAGAAGTTACATTTATACATTTTTATACATAGGACTATTATATAATCACTATGGCTATTCTAGTATTATGACTTGCATAAATTGCCTCTTGATCAGCTAATTTTTTATTACCTCAGCTTATAGTTTTTTACCTTTTTGACGCGAATGGATTGTTCGCGCATTCTTCTAGCTTGTAAGGGGTATGGTGATAGTCGGCAATTGATTGTTTTGCGTAAGCTTTGGTCACGTCATGATTGTTGGTCACGTGACCATAGCGAAAATTCTGAACTTTGTTTGACTTCTTTGGCTTTTAACAATACTTATAGACATCACAACCCAATAAAGAGAGAGTACACTTGGAATCGCAAAAACTGCAATAGCAGAATTGATCAAATCTGAATAAATATCCTTCCATTCTGAAATAGCAGGAAAGTATATATTGAAGAAGCCCTAGATCCCTTAATCCCTAGTGATCACAGATCAGCAACTACTGAAATAGAAGTATGGTGACTCAACTCTCTCCAAGGTAATACTCATCACAAGCCCAACCATAGATACAACTGGCAATTAGCAAATAGCAAACAATGGGAAAAGTTTAGTAGAGAAGTAGATGGAGTGCTTAGCAAACAAGGCAATAAACCAGCAACAATTAATAAGCAGTGGAATACCATATGCAACCATATCCTCAAGGCTACCAAACTACACATCCCCAAAAGAAAACTACATCGAAGGAAAAGAATAAAAGAAAAAGAGTGGCAAACAAAAGATCCCTTGATAACAATGCAGATCTTTCGAAATAAACTAAAAACAATACAAAAAGCCAACAAGCCCATGATCAAAGTACCAATATTTCCTCAGGAGATAGGCATAGAAGTCTAACAACAGCTACTCAGCATATAAAAAGAACATCCCAATAACTTTATTCCACAATGGATCATCTACCTACAGAAAATAATACGAGCACACAAAGTCATTGCCCAGGCCATAACACATAGAAAACAAAACCAAGCAATCAAACAGAGAATAGCAACCAAACAACTGTTTCTAGAATCAATAAAGAAGCAATGATAAACAGTATCATGGACAGATCTCATAGGGTCATTATTCTAGATAAATTAATTGTAGAGGAAGAGAAAACTAACATTATAATAGAACCAGAAAAAATTAAATCCAGGATCAGGAAACACTTTCAACAATAGACACCTGCCAGAAATATTAAACACCTAACAGAATATCCAGTATGAAAACAGGAATATTCACCCAAAAATTCCATTGACCCCAAATGGTACTACTCAACTACTATAGAGATATCAAAAGAAGAACTAAGGAAAGCAATCAGAGATAGAAGCAGCAAATCAGCACCAGGTAGAAACCAAATTTCATATCTAGCCTTCAAAAACCTAGGTGAAAAGATCTTTGAAGAAATAAGAAATATTTTCAACCATATCATTAAGGAAGGCATAACTTCTACAGAATGGAGCAAAGATAGCATTTATCCTATACCTAAACCCAAAGACTGACAAAACAACTTGGACATTACAAGACCTATCACTCTCTTAAATGCCAGAAGAAAAATTTTTACCAAAATTATCACTGACAGAATAGTTCAATGCCTAAGTGAAAACACAATCCTATCAGAATTAAACTGGGAGCTCTTCTAGGAAACAGTACACAAGAAACTATTCATATCATCAACAACATCATCGAACATGCTAAAGAAACTAAAAAACAGACCTGAATTCTTAGCCAAGACATGTCAAAAGCCTTTGACTTTGTGAACCTAGAGATGCTCACCAAAGTTCTTAAACGGATCAAGATCCTATCACTGATAATAAACATACTCCTAAATATCCTCAATCAAAAACAAAACATTGTCCTGACATGTCATGGATCTACAGAGGAATATGAGGTTAAAGATGGTATCGATCAAGGTGACACAATCTTCCCTCTTTTTATGGCACATCTTCTATGACCCTCTAATCTCATACATCACCAAAAACTTCACCGGCTATACTATCACCACCAAAAATTGTAGAGAAATCAAAGAAGGATGGCTACAAAAAAAGATGTGTACATAGTCAGTGCATACATGGATGACACTATCTGGATCATGACAACAGGAAGGAAATGCAACAAATTATTAGAAAAGCTGGGGAATTCTATTGCTTAAATGATATAAAATCAACATCCAAAAGTCTTATCTCCTTATCATAAATGGACATGACAGTGATTTCAATCAAGGCATAAAAATGGAAGACCGCACAATACAGGGTTGCCCTCCAGGAACACCTGTCAGAATCCTAGGAGTATGGCATGATATCTCTGATAGGAAAGACTATCAAAAAACTCTAATTCAGCAGAAATTCAAGAAAATAAAATCCCTACTAGGAATGAAAAATCTGACCAACAAACAGATGCAATATGTAATTAATCACATATTAATTCCCAGTGCAAAATACCTATGCAATAACATGATGCTCTCTGTAACCTACTCATGAGCAGTATCACATTCACTTTTAAATATAAGCTAGGTTTAGCCAGAACAGCCCCTAATAAAATATTCTTCAACAAACATAAATACAATATTATACACCTCTGGAACAAACAGTTACTTCTACACTCCACTAACTAGTACAATAGAATCAACAAACAGAACAAAGCAAGTGACATTGCAAGGGCCAGATTACAATCCATCCAAAACAACTTCTGATAAATACAGTCCATTTTGAGCAAACTAGAACACCCCCTAATAAACATAGAAAAGAACCTCATACATGATATAATCTGGCTTATGAGAAGATATGGCTTCACCTTCTCACTTACCTCAAACACAGACAGCCTAATACTCATAAAAGAAGTAGACACACCAATAAAAAAAATTATGAACAAACAATTCTATTCAAAATACTGTCAGGAACTAAAAAAGTACAACCTTATGTTCACTGGCCAAATATTAAATAGAAGCAAAACCAAGCCCCTGGACTGATGCCAAATCATTAGAATGGGAAAAAAAGCAGTCCCAGGCCCAACCCCCAGCCGGTTCAGCACCATCAGCAGAAGGCTAGAAAAATTAATTGAAAGGAAGGGAATCTCCAATTCCTGAAATATCTCATCAAATATATTTAAACAAGGAGCTTCAACTCCGAAATCTCAACTACCAGACCATATTGGATCTGCACTACCAAGGAAGGTAAGACAGTCATTGAAAAGAAACAATGGAAAATTGACCAATATATAACACAATACAGATATTACACTCAGGAACCAGAAAGCTTCCCCCTGGAGGCATGCCTTGGCTGTAATATCAACATATTAGATGAAAACACTGGAGAATGCAGTTTTAATGCCACAAAACAATAGTCAATCACCATTCCAGTGCAAAAAAGCAAAATATCAACAAACAAAACCAACACTATAAACAAAGAACTCCAATGGAGAAATAGAGTATCGCCCAACTCTCTAAATACTACACTTCTGGAATATACCATACAAGACAACATGAACTCACAAGAAGTTGAAACTGAAATTACAGTTTTAACAAGGTTGCAAAGAAGCTTAAAAGAATTGACTAACATAATAAAAGGTCCCACAGATAGTCTTACCACCTTAAAAACAATCAAAAAAGAACTAGATGACTACGCAATCTTTGATATCTATACAGATGGCTCCCTAACCAAATTCAGAGACAAAAACTATATGGGACTGGGATGGATCATTATCACCTCAAGTCAGAAGATACACACTTTATAGGAACAAATAACTAGACACACCTCATCAACCAGAGCAGAAATAGCAGCTATTCTAACAGCCCTTAGCACTCTACCTGAACACAGCACTGCAAATGTATTTACCAACAGCCAAGCAGCAATCAATGGAATCCTGAAAACACAAAGAGAAAGTATGGAAAAGATTATAAAAATACAGAAAAACTATAATATACTACTACAAATCTCTGAATGGTACAAAGTACAAAACATAAAGCTATCACTCTTCAAGGTGAAGGGCCACTCAGGAATCGACCACAATGAAACAGCAGACAAACTAGCATAAATACATTCTTGGATGGGCATGTTACTAGGAAAAAATGAAATTGAGATAGCAGGAATACACAACCAATATATTGGAATAACCCCTCAATAGAACAACATCTCCACTGAAGTCCCCATAAATATGATTACAAAAAAGCCAACAAGTGCCATACACCTAGCAAAATGGAGACTACTAAACAGAACAAGATGTAACTTCAGTGACAGAATCATTAAAGAAATAGATTGTCCTACAACTATTACATAATTGCAACCAACCAAGATGAGTGACTACCATACAACTTGAGAAAATCAAAAGTTGAGAAAATTCTGCCTCAGCATATGGAATGAGGAATTATCAACCAAAAGTAAACTACATGCAAGAGCTCCATCTTTATATCAAAACAAGGACTGCCTGATATGCAAAGAACCAGAAATCAACACATACCCCTTCACATGCCTACAAACTAGACAAAATACTGAAACATTCATAATAAACATGATAGTTAAAAGTGTAAAAACACATGTGGATGGAGTCAAAAGCTCAAAATTCACAGATCAGATAAAAAACAAAACCAACTTGAGATATAAGAAATACTTAATAGCAAGTATAAGAGGAGTGTTCTTCAAAGAATTAATCTGCGACATTAAATGAATAATCCTAGACAAACTAGTCAAAAAAAGCTGCATATTCTTAATACGTATAAAAATCATCAAACACCTCTATCAAATATGGACAAAAAGATGTGAGGCTTTTCAAGAGTTGAAAACACAAAATGGAATCACAAAACAAAAGGAAAAAAAGTTCAAGTATGAATCTAAAGATGACTCAAGAATATGCAACTGAGAACCGAAATCAACAATTATCGATGCCATCAAAATTATATACGAGTGATGATCCAACCTTCACGCAAAGAGAATAATTCATAAAAGACCATTTTGTTCACCTGGTCAATGAATTTATAACACAATGAATAACAAATGCAATAGACAACTTTTATATCTTAAAAATTTATTTTAGCACTAGCTCGGCCTTGGCAGGTTAGCTCCCAATAAAGGGGTAGCAACAAGCCACAAGGTGAGTCCCTCGTAAAAAGATTATCTCTATTGAGTTTTGTTTGGTATAGATTGGTAATATATCTTAGAAAATTTTTATGTAATAATACTGCATAAATACAAAAAAACAAGGCTGAGCCAGCATTTAAAAAAAAAAAACTATAGCTAAACTATTAGTTTAATCTAACTCACTTATTATAAGCATAAGAGCCTTTAAGTTTGATCTTGGGAATAATATTTCGCTCTGCAATATCTTTAAGTAAAAATCTTTTTAATTCAATATATTATTGCCAACAGGTTGTCACTGCTGTGTGTCTTATTAAGCCACTAGAATACAAGAAACTATAAAAGAATAGGTTAAAAAAAAGGAGAAATGGGATATTTAAAAATGTCTAAATAGATAATAAGAAAATGAAAAGGTAAAAATTTGAAAAAAAGATTTTTAACTTTCTCCAAAGGTCTGCTTCTCAAGATTTCTTCTTAATAAGAAATACCTGATTGAAATATTTTTTCTTTTCTTGACTATCTAAGGAACTTATCCATTCTTGATCTTGATTTTCTTCTTATGCATTGTCTGAGAAGACTTATTATCTGGTGAGAACCTTTACTTCTAGAATATACTTGATTCCAATCTTCTTTGACAATAATTTTTTATTTATCTGTGATTAACGATGGGTCTCTAAAGTATTTAGTATATAAAATTTGCAGATCGCTTATGTCCCTTTTTAAGGGACAAAATTCATAGCTCTTTATTTTAATAGGAACAAAAATTAGAAAATATTATAAATCAATGATTTGAATAATGGAGAACAATTGTAAATAGTTTTTTTATAGTTATTAATTTAAAAATTTTAATGTTTCCTAGTTAGAGACATTTGACTTTTGTCCCTGTCTTCCTCTTTAGGGACCCATTTTTACCTGTGATAGAAGGGTAACTTATAATGGATTTTAGATTTTTATATTATATAATAAGAATTGGATCATGTTGTTTCAGTATTATACCTTTCAACAGTTATATCCAGTTAAAAAAATTTTACTGGTATACATTTTTCATTATTCAAAAGTTAGATTTTCCAATAATCTTTTTGTCCTATAATGATAAGAGAATTTTGAAAGTGATAGGAATTCTTGTTAATTATGACATTTTTTAATAACTTCTAAAAAAATACATTCTTAACTATAATTAAAGAGTTGGAACTTAGCACGGATTAGAGGCTGTTCAATCTTATTGCTTGATCAGGATAAAAAGAAAACCTTGGTTTTAAAATTTGCCTAACTGGAATAATAGAAGAGAAAGATCTCAACTTGAATAAATAGTAGCTTTTTTAATATCTGGAAACTTGTTGCTTGTATTTTATTGGTCTTATAGAACTTGATTTGTAGGTTAACCCAATTGAAAAATTGAGACAGACATAGGACACCAATCAACTTTTTCAATTATCAATAATATTATTGAAACATATTAGGTGACTAATAAGGACTTGTTTACATTCAACCATTGACATGTTTTGAGTCCACCAATCATATTTTGCAATAGATTGTATTACTTAAAATTCAGGATTAAACTAAGATAGGTAAAATTTCTCAGAAAATCAAAAAAATTTTTGGACAACTATAATAGAGAAAAAATAGTTAATAGATACTTTAAAAATATGATTTAATGTTTGTTGCCTCCCATTATAAAAAGCCTCTATAAATATACTTCAATATAAAAGGTTTTGAGTGTTACACTATTAGTTCTTCTTCCTTACAAAACTTTCTTGCCATAAATAAAGAAGGTGTTTTTTGATTTTTCTAGGTTATAGGAAATCAGGTTTTGGTTTAAAGATGAATATAAACAAAAAAAGGGTTTAGGAATATCTTTTGAAATAAAACTTCAAGTTGATTTAGGGATAATATTAAGACTTTATTAGCAAAGAAATAAAAAATTTCTTGTGAACATCTTTTTTGTGTGTGGGTAAAGAATCAGCAAAAAGAGTTTTTACTATTTTTTTCAAAATACTATTTATTAATAAATTATATATATAAATTATATATATATATAATAGTAAAAAATATAATTTTATTTGATAAATTTTATAAAAAAATTAGTTATAAAATTAAAAAAATTCAATTTATAAAAAAAAAAATAAATTATTTATTAAATATAAATAATTTTTTATTATAAAAAATTAATTTTAAAAATTTTTTAAATTTTTAAAAAATTTGATTTTATATGATATTTCTATAAAATTTTAAAATTATTAATTATTTAATTTAATTTATAATAACAAAAAATTTTTGTTAATAAAAAAATTAAAAAAAATTAATTTATTAAATTATTTGTTTGTATTTAACAAATCTATTCATTAAAATAATTTCAAGAAAAATTTTTTATTTTGTAATATATAATGCAAATTTGAATATTATAAAAAATCCATTCTTTACATTCAAATTAAATACTCATGATTTTTTTAAAAATATTTTTAAAAAATTCACTTAAATAATTTTATTTTGTTTATTAGTCATTAAATCATGAATAAAAATTATAAGTTAATTTTTGTTCAAAGAATTTTGTGCCATACTGTATATATAATTATGTTAAAGCAATGCTTTAAATTATTTTTGTTTTATAAAATTAACTTAAAATTTTTTTAAAAAAAAACTCAAAATATCAATTCAATATATATATATTTAGTATATACCGTATAATCAAGTTTTTTTTTTTTTTTTAATTGATAAAAAAATTCTATATAAAAATTTGATTTTAAGAATTTTATTTATCTTTATTTTATAAACTTACCGATTAAATTAATTAAAACAATCAGGTAATTTTATTTTTAAATTCATTGATGCGCATAACCAAATTTTTATTTATTGCAAATTCCATCAAATGAGTATTCGATTGTAGATAATAAGTAAAAATTGAAATTAGTTAGAACAAGGAGTTTTGTTTCAAACTATGTTAACAAACATTTAAAAAATTGCAATTGAATTAAAATAATAAAATTGCTATTTAAGTACCAAAATAAATAATCAAATGATTATTTGTTATAATTTCAATTTTCAATTCATTATTTTATATTGGATTTATCAAATTATCAAATTTAAAATTCAATTTTATTTGATCGTAATGTAATAACCTAGAGATGAATGGTTTTTTACAAGATTTAATAAATATCTAAACTAATTTAATCGCTGGCAATTGTTAAATTGAATTGAATTGAAACTTAAATAAAATGGGCACAAAAAAAAAGACTAATAAAATTATAATATAATATATTAGTAATGCGTGTATACTTTATATAAATTTTATCAATGAATTATGGCCCCACACGACACATTTCTTTATCAATTTAACTGCATGACGACGTACAAGGGGCCCTAACGATTTTGGATCTGATCTAAAATTAAATGAGGTGTTGTCTATTATAGTAAACTATGTACGTAATATGCTAGTCTATTCGGTTACACAAATTAACGGCGAAAATAGCGCATTCCTATTCGAACGGCGATGGGAAAAAACTTAAAAAATTGCACAGGCAAAAATTGCGCATTCTGTATCAAGATGTACAACAAAGATGGGCGCATCATGTCGATGCATGAATTAGAATAAAAACAACACAAAATACTTTTGCTACAGTAGACGAGCGATCAAAAGATAACGAGAACGCCTTCAAAATTCCGAAATTGTGCAAAATAAACCGGTTATAGCATTTCGAAAGACACGTTTCCGACAAAGATAAAATTCGTTTTCTAACGTATCTTCAAAGGCGTAGCACATGAGATTATTTTCACTGCGTCATCTATAAGAACTTTTTTCCGATTGTCGTAAAAGTTGAAGTGTTTTACTGTCAGATGATAACGCGTAACGAATCGAACAAAGACATTGGATCACAACGTTGCCTCACAAAGTAACGACGCGCAAAAATAATAAAGTAAATATTTCTCCCAAGAAAAGTAAGATAGCCGAAAGTTATTGGGGTTGATTTTTATCAAATCTCATCTTCGACAACGCCTCAATCACGAACATAAATATATGCATCAAATAAATACTGAAAAAACATTATAAATACATCATCTTTTCCCTTCGTCTGTATCCTCATTCGAATCTAAACTCTCGAATAAACACAAGAAGAAAACATTTCCATACCTTTTCAATTACTATTAAATTCAAAATGCAAAACACTTGTCCTTGTGGTTTACGTTGTGACTGCGGTTCCAGCTGCTCTTGCAGCACCAACGGCTCCAAGACCGCCGAAACTACTCAGAAGAGCTAATCGCTGAGAAATTGTAAGTATCATGTTAAAAATGCAGCCAACAAATAAGGCTTAAAAGTAATAATGACAGTGCTTAATAAATTATTCAATTATCAGCGATGTCGATTTGTGATAACTCTTGGCCCATGAAGAACCCTCTTTCTTAGTTCATGGTGCACGCGTCCATATATTCTACACAATATCACATTCGAAGCGATGAATATTATTTGTCATTTCATATTTATTATATATAAATAAATAAATCGATTTTTAAATATTTTCTTAAATTCTACGTGTGTGATCGAAATGTGAAAATATCAAAATTTTTGTAAGACCAATGATCGATTTGTGCTAAACGCTTTATCTCATTCCGAGCTCGTCAGCCAGAACATTTTGTAATTTGAATCTCGATTTATCGCCCAATAACTAGTGTCAATCTAAAAAAAAACAAATGAAGATTCGTTATCACTCTCAAATGAAAATTTACTAGGGAAAAGAGAGTCATCGAAGTACATTACCCACTCAACTTCAAACTTTCCTAGCACTCTAGCAATATCAAAGAAAGCACCTTCACCGAGACCACGCTCTTTATATATGCCAAGCACGCGTGTCTTATTCTCGTTATTTTTCTCATTCTCGTCATCTGCTTCTCTTCTATCATCTCTATGACAATAGTACATCATGGTTTTTACCAAATCCCGATGTAATTCTGGCAAATATAATAATTCCGACGCCAGTATTATATCGAATGTTTTGGAATTGTGACGATGCATTGGGTCCGAGATCTCATCAATTGCCGGTAGTCTTCGCCTTTCGTATTAAACCATCGGGAATTATGTCAGGGCTAGACCAAAAGGTTCAAGCATTTACAACAAGCCTACCAATCTAATACATGTACACCAATATCCTCTTTTCGTAATTGCATCATTGTGTCTCGCATTCTCCTTGCTGTTTCCAAGACATTAGCCTGTGACTCCATTCGTCGCTGTTGTTGCTGGCTCAACACTAATTCAACATTCTTTTCCACATTCATTCGGGTATGTTCGATATTCGTCTTTGTTCCCGAGCATACCACATGTCCTCCTATTCAAAACATACGAAGCATAAAAACGGGAATGTTGATAGATGAATCAAGGTATTGGTTATATTTTTACCTTTGATCCAGGCAGCCAACCCCACGAGTCCACAACCTGAACCTAATTCCAAGAACCTGACTTGATTTTGATCCCGCCTTTCAACATGGTCAACTATGTACTTACTGAGTATATATGCCTGAGGATTTTTTTTTTACGAATCAACCAACAAAGCAATGAAACTAAAAACTTGAAAAAAGCACTCATTTATTTGTTGCAACGTACCCCATCCCACACAACGTTACCCGTATTCTTCGTGATGTCAATTTTTTCTGTCAATCTCTGAGAAATACGAACTTTCAATTATACAGTATGTTAATGAATAACAATTTTAATATGTCAACATCCTGATTCTCAATGTTAACACACACGAGTGTATCCATCAAGCACAAATATTCTTTCGAGATCTTTCTTGTAATTGGCATACGGGTTGTCAAACTTCCATAGCACCATTGCATTGCTAGACGATGGTACATTGTCACCATCTTCCGAAGTAGCATTATTATCATTGTTATTGCAATGAGAATTCTGCTGTTTGGCTTTTCCTGTGCATTCCATCATTTACGAACGACTTTTTGCGTTAATCCACTTGTTTATTATATAAAGAGTAACATCAATAAACCAAACTAACTCCTTCGTTCATCTTATTTAGCTTCTCAATAAAGGTGGGAAAAAAAAAAAAGAGATGGATCATCATCACCAAGCATGACCACAACAAAATTCAATAATCACCTGAAAGTCAGTCAATAGGGAACGATATGTGATATCTATTATTACATTGAGTGATCACATCGAGTAACAAGACATTTCATAATTTGTTCTTAATCAAAAAATTTTCCGGATTAACGACACCCTCCGGATACGGAAACGGCCATATTTTTCTCAACGCATCACCACCATCAACCAAAATCACGGTGCCAGTAATGAAGCTTGACGCCTCTGAAGCTAGGAATAATGTTGCATGTTCAATGTCCCTGATTTTTCCCTTTTTTTTTTTTGTGTGGGCGTAGAAGGAAAAGTTTTGATCGATCCGAAAACGTTAAAACACATGATCATAAACAAAGATAGAAAACGAACCCATCTCTGAAGTGGAATACTTCTCATCCCTTCGGCAATATGTGCTTGTGTCGCCAACTTGCTAATACCTACAGTATCTTCAATTGGACCGGGCGCGATACAATTCACCCGGATCTGATGCGGTCCCCACTCCACCGCAAGCACCTAGTTTTGGGAAAAACGAAAATAAGATAAGGCCAAGCAGGCATGTGCCAAATCATAGGATTTCCTGGAGGCATCGAAATGTACCCGAGTTAATGCATCAATACCTGCTTTTGCCGCAGATACGTGGGACTAATGTGAAAAGATCGATGGCATTGAAATCAGCATTGCGTCTTCCGTGGAAAGGAAGAATATAATCACAACTACGCTCGAGTAAAACAATACCTGATAAGGTGTACCTAAAGTGTTGTAGCATGTCGGTAAATATTTTTTGATTGAAAATCGCGTCGCTTGATTCCTTAATCATACCTTGATAATGAAGGTTGGCCGAGACATTAATTACCACGCCCTTCGATTCCTTCAGATAGGGAAAAGCCGCTCTGGTGGTATTGTAGGTACCAAGCAAATCAATTTCGATCACTGTTCGAAATCCTCGGTAGGATAATGTTTCCACAGGTGATAAAAAATTTCCGGCTATACACACGAAGGATCGTTATTAGAATCTTGGGATTTTTTTTGGAGCTAAAATCTTGCTGTATCTCGACATCTGTTAAATGAATGCTAACCGGCACCGTTCACCAGGATGTCAATCTTTCCAAACTTTTCAATTGCAGCATCGATGACTTTTATGATTTCCTCTGGTTTACGGACATCGGAAGCAATCGCGCTAATATACCGGTGTTAGTGAAATTGCGTGTAATCTTTTGAAGAAGTCAACACGAAGAAAACAAGAAAAAGGAAGACTACAGGATTTCACCACCAGTTTCTCTCCGCATCTCTTCGGCGGCTTTGTCGAGCCTTTCCTGACTAATTAAATCATACATCATACTTCATGAGGGAAACCCTCCGCATGAATTGAATAGCATACGTAAAATAATTGAATAATACCTTCGGCTAGTGATGACAGCCTTGGCCCCATGCCTCAACATCGCCTCGGTCATACCCTTGCATATCCCGCTTCCACCTTTTCAATTCCAAAGAACCAAACAATTACATAGGTTCGAATGTAAGCGTCAAAATGATACGAACCTCCTGTTACGAGAGCAACTTTTCCTTTCAAAATGTCTTTATGAAATATTTTTTCTGTTGTCATTTTTTAGGTCGAAGTTAGAGTGAGGTATGCACACAATCCATCCACATTTATACATAGTAAATGAGTAAAACTGGCAATTTCTCAGGAGGATCTCGGGTTTGTATTACATTAAACATAATTTTTCTATGGGCATATTTTGACGAACACGTTATTTTATCTTTTTATTTTATTCATGCTACCAACAGTACATATTGATATCAAGAAAATAAAACCAAAAAAAAATAAAAAAAAAATAAAAATAAAAATGACGTATATGACAATGAATAAATTGTTGACTCGTGTAGAAATAATAGAACCATGAATTAAATTTGCTTGTGGTTGAAAAGGCTGACGGAATTAGACCCGTATAATAATTCATCAACATTTGCAGGATTCAGCGGTGCACTGACACGATTCTCCGCAGTTGCAAGTACTAAATTAAATTTTGGAGAAAATAAAAATTAATCTTCGACTCTTTCGAGAAAGACAAATTAATAATGCTGAGACATCGTTTAGACATACCTGCTGCCGCAAGGTTGAACCTCCCTAACCTTGGTAGTTTTTTGGCAAGAGCATGTAAGTCCGCATTGGCATTTGGAACCGCAAGAACAATTATCGCACATTTTGATAATTTAGTAGTTGGACGAATGGAAGTTTTGATATGAGATTTTTATTTTTTTTTCGACGAATAATATATTTCTTCGATTTTGTTTTTTTTTGAAGGTAGGAGAGAGGGTATATTTATAAGGTTTTTCGTCGTGTCGCGAAAATGCTAGAATTCGAATTGTTTTGCTTACAAACAATTGATAAATCAGCCCAACAAAAATGCCTCATAAGATCAGCACCATTGATCAGCCGACTTAAATGCCTTCCATTGCATCATTGTTTACACAATGCAACACATTTATATGACGGGCAAAAATATCTCAGTTTTGTGTGTCCATACGTGAACGATAGGCAAAAATACCTCATACGATGTACACATGCCTATGTATAAAATTTGGTATAATTGTGATTTTCAAACTAGTTTTAAAAAAAAGTCACAAGGGGGAAATATTGAACCGGTGCATGAACCCAGTGCTTTTATTCTTTTAAGTTTTTGTATACGTAGTACGTACAGTATATACAAATACTGTATATGAGAAATTGGTTGTGCAAGATTACTAACCTTAAAGTATGTGATGAATGATATGCAATAAGGAAGCAGATTTAAAAAGGTTTTGGATAGGATGGTTGCAAGGCTGTAGTTCGCCAACTCGAATGAACTTTCCAACACAATTAATCAACCGGATCTTCGATACCCCCGATACCGATAGAAAATCTGGCGTCTCCTTCGGGAAGGCATGGAGAATCATAAATTTTGCAAATTCGATTCTCTCCCTTCCCTTTACGTAGATATAATCTGCAGGCATCAAATATTATTGGTTCAATGAATGATGTCAAAGGTTTTGATCGAAATAAGAAATTACCTTGTAGTTGATGCATGAGCTAAAATATTTCCACCAATAGGCTTTTTGTCCGAACTTCCACCCGGGATCATATTTCCATCGACAGTTGCCACAACTTGGTTTGTAATTACTATCGCAACACCATACTTCAATTGTAGAATAAGTAAGTGTCTTGAATAATTATATTTTCGATGATAACTATCATTAACCACTGGGGAATCCAATTTACCTCGTCAGCCAAGCGCAAAAGACCTCGTAAGAACTTGGCCAAATGCATTTGTCGAGCTGCAAGTTCACCTCTTCCCGAATAATCGGTTCTGTATAAAGCCGTGACACTATCAACAATAAGAAGAGCAAACCTAAAAAGGTACATAGATATAAGTCGTTTTGTTATTGAAGAACGTGGTATGCAACATCGAAACATACAACCTTGATTCGGACATCATTGCAGCTGCTTGAATCAACAGATTCATTTGATGGTCTGTGTTATATGCCCTGGCCACGGCCACATTGTCCAAAACCTCTTCAGGTTTCATTCCGAATCGATTGGCGATGTCAACCAATCGTTCCGGACGGAACGTGCCTTCTGTGTCGATGTAAATGCATTTTCCTTCCGCACCACCCACGTCAACAGGTAGCTTTATTAAATCGAACATCAATATCATAGTATTCCTTGTCGGTAGAAAGTTAAATAAATATCTTGCCTGACAGGCCACCGCAAGTGTGTGACATATTTGACTTTTTCCCGTTCTAAATTCTCCAAATATCTCCGTAATTGACCCGGATTCAACGCCTTCTAAAATATGTTAAGTTGTATAAGTAAGTAATAATAATAATATTATTATTATTAATATATTAAAATTCTTTTGACGATCACATACTTCCTCCCAGAAGTCTGTCCAATTCTTGTGATCCAGTTGTAATGTAAAGATAGTATTCTCTTCTCATTCGAATCTCGGTTGCCGTCTCGAACCTTTGCATTGAAGGGACCAATTTAATGGCTAGATAATGAAATACGTTAATAAAAATATTTTAGGTCAATTCCATAAAAATGTGAAAGGTTCGAGTCCACCTTCCAATTGAATCTTATCCGCTTTCATCTCTGAGATTCCTTTGATGTCGTATAAGGCTTTTTTAGGAGAGAAGGCGACAGATTGTACAGTAGTGTACCCATGTTCGATAAGTTTTTTTATATCCGAAGAATTGATTCCAAATTTCTATGTAGTTACGAAATAAACATCATGAAATTAAGACACGTGAAATGTTGATGATTTTATTAACATACTTCGAGTTCTGATATCAATAAAAAAACTGGTTCCGCTGTTTCCTCATCACATTGTTCCTCGCTTTCTTGATCAAGGTCTTTTGTTCCTTCTTCACCAGATTCTTCTGATACGACGGCTTCACGTTTTTTGGGCATGGCGAAGTGCCTGGTGGATGTGAAAAGGGGGAAAGTGTGAAGTAAAAAAATTCGAGCGAAAATATTTAAAAGTTTAATGACGTAATCAGTATAATTATGACATAATCATGATGCGAATTTCTGTATGAAAAAACTCTACACCGCACCCTGTCCGTGTTTCGTGTTTACAGTAAGTGAATTCGTGCGGTTTCTAGTCAAGCTCCCTGGATCACAATTGTCATCAGACATACGCGTTGCAAATGAAGATGTGAGCATGATAACAGAACTAATATCCGCAAATCATTTAATAAATGCTCTGAAAGAAAAGCTCAAATATCTATGGGTTCCTTCCTCCTTCCAAAATGAATAGATCGCTACTCTTTTCAGATCAAATGAATGATTCATCTCTACAGTCGTTAGGTGTTAGCCGTGTAAATCCTAAAACGCTAAGGAATGTCGAATGAGTTAACAAAAAATTTCATGATATGCTTATTGGTTTGAAGAAGTGTTTGGTTCCGAATATCTCCCTCTCCATCAAACTTTCCATAATCTCGAACACTTGGGGATTTTGATCTCCGCCCCTGCAATTTTCCCTAATTTGATGGAAGAACCTTGCATCTATGTTAAATAGTTTGGCCGGTTGACTCGTTTAATAAGAAGGTTCTGGGCGATCATCGTTTGCAATCTAAATTTGCGACATGGTACGTACCAAGTTTTTATCCATCTATTTTTTTTTCCCGACTATTAATGTGTTTACTTAACAATGTCGCATTTTGTTTGTCCTTCAGTCTCGCTACTGAACGTGATCAACTCAACTCGGTCTTTGAGAATCTCTCTGAGAAGGGTCAGAAATGGATATATGATAAACCTTCTCGGGAATTTAGGATATTTGCGTCCCGTTCGTTAAAAACCAAAAAAGAGGAGAAATGGGAATGTACGTTTGACGTAAAATTTAGAAATGACAGTTTTACGAAAAATAGCGATGAATTTAAGAATGACAATAAACTTGGAGTGTGGAGTGCAAGCACTAATAGAAAGAATGTGACGACAATTAAAATGACGTGCCTCGACCAGTAGGTTCTCATATTTATTTATTGTCATAAACATTATTTTTTCGTTTTAAGATAAACTTATCAATCCGAGAAATTTTTTAGTGATCATTCATGGCAACTTTCGCTTCAAGCAACAAAACGACTGCCCAATGACAAGTTTTCTCCCCAAGGCGAATTTATTTATAAATTGCGTTTAAGGTTATCTTTAAACCGACTCTCGTGTACCTAATTTTATTACTATTATTTTCTAAGCTTAATCTAATGACAATCTTTTATCTAGTCCAAAAAATTATTTAGTCTATACAAACACCGAAGAAGTAAAAGTTACAGGAGTTTGTGAAAAAACCAAGTACAAATATTGGTGGAATAGACACGGTGAACTCGATAAACTCGAAGAACCCGAAGATGACTTTATTGTAGAGATCACAAAATACGTGTATTGGAATTGCGAAAAGATATTTAGTAACGTTAAAAATCATGGAATAGAATGTGTTATTGACGATTCGCATCCCATGAGCGTCTCGTGGGGAGTTACCGTGAG
>CAJVPT010001214.1:0-22661 GCA_910592055.1 Acaulospora colombiana
TCTTGATACAGCAGAATTGTCCTCTCTTGTTCTTGGAGTTTGTAATTTACAATAAAAGCAGTTCAAAATAGGTGACTAACAAGGGCCAGCTGTCAGTTGACAGATATGAAATTATTATAACAACAATTGCCATGAGACTCTGTAACAAAGGAATATATATATCTCTATATATAGACTTGACCAACTTTATCACAAATTATAAATTAGTGCAGAGCAGATATATTAAGAAGACAAAAGAAACAAAAATACTTTTCAACTTAGTACAATGATACTAGATAACTCTATCTCAATTGAATAGTTTATGGGCTAATTTGGTGAGTTTATTGCTAATTCATAATGCCTCATATAATTTAAACAACTCACAAATACTTACAAATGATATAAAAAAGAAAATACCTCCTATAAAAAACACTTAGAAAAGGTAGAGGTGTAGTAATTGACTTTGCTTAAGGTATATGTCTCTTTATTGCATTTTGTTTCTTTGGTATATCACTAACTCTTATCTCTATTCTCAAATGAGTGCTATTTTCTAACACATTCAGCTCTATCTTCTCAACATACATTAATATGCTATTTATACTTTTCCAACTAACAATGGGTTATTTACTTTATAATTGGCTATACTAACTCTAAACTTTGCTAAACTTTAAATACTTTATAAGACACACATAGTTTCTTTATCAGTACTCAAGCCTTATCTAAAGTTTTCTTACCTTGTGATACTCAATATTTCATGCCTAACTTTTAGGTTTTTGGATTCTAGACCATTATACATAAATTGTATCACCTATATGACCCATAATAATGAACATATTGCAAGACGAAGAACAAAGACCTTTTACTAACTAAGGCTGATTAAATCACAAAAGAAGCTAGCAAATCATCATAATATATACTTGAGGATACTATAACAATCCTTAAAACTAATCTAGACCTATTAGGTTTTTTATTTCAGAGGCCATGAAATCATCCAAAATATTCATAAGACACTTAAATCAATCAGCCAAGCCAAATACATATATAAGTAGATGAAGCTTATATAAAATAAATGAATATATATATAGTTTAAAGACAAAATTAATTGGAAGTCTATCTTTGAACAGCTATATTTCTCCAAGATCTCTAATAATAATATAGACATTATAGACCATAAGATCCATGCATTTGCAGTCAAACTCTGGAACCAAGAACTCCCCACTATAAACAAGCTGCATAATTAATATTCTATCATCTACAAGACTTCTAAATACTTCCATTACATGACTAATAAAGATAATTTACATCTATTCATATGCTCTATTCATCAATTGGACATGAAACAGATAATTATCAAACCCTATCCATAGAGAAATAATCACTAGAAAAGAGAACAAATCTAGCCATAATATAAATCAAGAAATCGCAAGTATTCTCAACAAGTCTAACATCCAGCATATAGTTGTTTGAGAGGAAATCACTAAAAGCCTAATCTCACTCATTACACAATAAATAAAAATAAACAAAATAATCTCAACCATACGAGATATCTCAAATAGAATTCTGTTTATCACATACAGTATTTGAAATGACAGATGTTTTCATTTCTATACATTAAAAGTATTACAGAACATCAGCTGATAGAAGAAGTCAATAGTACAAACAGAAAAAAAAGAACACCAATAATGATCAAAAGTTAAATGTACCAATCAGTGAATACTGGCTGATCTCCTAACTGTAATCATCAAAGAGACATACAATATTTTCACTATTTTCAACAAAGTATGCTAATAGATCCTAGGCATATTAGCTCTTCCATTAAGGGAGCAACAAGTTACAAGAGTACTAAGATATAATTGACTTTTTTGTAAAAATCTTGTTAAAAGATAGAGAAAAAAGTAATTGACAAAATAGCTTTGTAAATTCAAGTATCTGTAATATAAGGAAAATCAAATAAAGTAGGCTTGTGATATCTATTAAAAAAATTAATATAGAATATATATTAATTAATCAAAAAAATCAACTTTTATATACAGGATTTCTTTTTGGAACCAGATAGTAATCTCATATATTATATAATCTTGTTACTTAGAATATATAGCTTTAATTTCAAATGATATAATAAAATAGTTTCTGAACTATTGAAGCTACAGATATTACTATCAAAAATATAATAGATCATAGATTCTATAAGAAAATCTAGCCAAATTTGAAAAAAACAACATAATATTCTCAAGTCAACTTCTTGATAGGGATAAAAAGAAACTTTTAAAATAATGTCATATTTTTAGGCTATATAATAGAAAAATATCAGGTTCGACTTCAATTTTATTCTTCATATAATAGAAACTCTGAAACTAGATATTTAATACAAATAACCTACAGTGAAACACAATTAACTGTTTCTTTTAGTATATGTCCATAAATGAACACTGCAAAACTATATTAGATTGCAATAGAGTTAAACAATGATATGTTAATTAAAGAAAACAAAGGATGATAGATAACAGTAGAACCACATATAGGTGTTATATTCAAGAACTCAATACACTTATACTAGTAAAGTGCAAGGTTACAACATTAATCAAAATAGCTAACCAAACTACCTTTATATATTTACTACTAAACAAAATACAGTAATAGTTACAATTTAACAGAGTAGAATTGAATAAGAATAAATATAATAGATACTATTAGACTTAGAAATAGGGTCACATTCAATTTAATTATAAAAGTCTTCAAAGAGCAATTCTAGCAAACAACAATAGATGCCAAAAAAGATATAGCAACATGGATAGCAGAAGAACACATATTTTACACCTGAAACAAGTTTCTCAATATGCTTCTATCAGGATAGTACAAGCTATATTGTGAAATTTTTTTATCAAACTGAATTTGATTAACATAGGTAGTTATAGCATAAATTACATATGTACATTTATACTTATTCCAAATAAAGTAAAGCTGAGTCAGCATTAAAAAAAAAAGAAGTTTATTTAAAGTACATCTTGTTACAATGTTTTTCATATTAGTTAATCTGATGCCAGATAATATAAATGTATTTTAGAGATAGAAAACCACCTCTAAATCATGTGAATCATGATAAAGATATATAAATGAAAAGGCAGAAATAATTATGTGCCACAAAAACAATTGAATTTAAATATGCTATATGATAATAATGTATTTACATATGTAATAGAATTGCATTGTCAGGTTAAATCAGTGAGTCTATCACTAATCTGTAGTACCTCATGTACTCACAACTAATACTAAAGAAGAGAATGCCTCTTGTATAGAACACTTAATAATGGCAAAAATATGGTGATTTACTTGATCAAGGGTAAGTGTCTCTTTATTTACATTCTGTTTCTTTTGTATAATACTAACCATTATCTCTATTCTCAATGAGGGCTGTCTTAACACATTCTGCACTACCCTCTCGACTTACTTGGTAGGATATTTATTCTTTTCTAGTTAAAATGGGCTATCTATTTTCAATAGGCTATGCTAACTTAAGCTTTGCTAAACTTTCCATACTTAACCATACACACAATTCTCTTATCAGTATCCAGGCCTTAATTCATAGTTTCTTACCTCGCAACAGTCAATCTTTAAAACCAGACCTTCATGTTTTTAGGTTCTAGACCGTTACGCGTAACTAGCGAAACCCACGTGACCTACTATAGCATATAAAAACATCAAATAATAGATATATTGGGCTTAACAAAAATTTAGTCTCTAAACTTCAGATAATTTAGGGTAAAATAACCGTAGATAAATGAGCAATTGTTTTTGAAGGCGATCGAAATACTAAATATGATTTTTTCGGCCCCAATTTCGAATAATACATATACGTAAAATGAAAATTATAGGATCACAATTATTCGAAATATCCCTGTCCGCTTTCAAAAATAATTACCCTAATACACACAGTTAGCAGTTTATATTAGATCAATTAAATGATTCACCACATATCAGTTAGTGATGAGGTTTTCTTTTATAGTTACGATAATACACAAAGGTTATCCAGGATGACTATTGGTGACAAATTATTGTTTAGCCCATGATATTTACATTATTAGGAATCGAGGGTTAAATTTTGAGCGTCACGACAATAAGTTTAATTTCTTACATAAGAGAGCAATTTAATGTCATTATCACAAAACTCCGTCTTTTGATCAAGTATCGATAATGGACGCGTGTAATTTGTGTTTTGTGATTTCGGAATTACTCTAATAATATTTACTATATCTCGCAAACAAGTAGAACTATATAAATAATTTTTTCCTAACACATATAGTACGACTTCTAAAACACGATTTGAGAAATACGCAGCACGATGACGCGCGTTTAGGTCATAAACTTGTTATTTATTGACCTCCCATTATCTGGAATATAATTGTATTGCTCGGCGGAAAAAATTTGGAAGGCGCTTCAAGTACAAATTTCATTTTGTGATAATTTTTATTTTTTTTTATTTTTTTTTTTATGAAAATTGTACGATTTTATGTACATTTTTACATAATCTGCGCAGACTGACATTTTCGTTTACGTACTTATAAAAAAACAAGCTATTAATCTTTATTCCAAATATATGGATTTTTCATTTCTCTTTCTTTCTTAAAAATTGCGAGTGCTTATAATCGAATCGAAATGATATCGTTTAATATAGAACACAGGCGCAAATAAGAATCGAAATAATATCGTTTAAGATAGAACATAGGCGCATATAAGAATAGAAGTGACATCGTGGAATATAGAACTCAGGCGCACATAAGAATCGGAATAATATCGTTTAAGAACGCAGGCTCATATAAAATTAAAAATGATATTGTTTAAGATAGAACGCAGGCGCATATAAGAATCAAGTAATCGTTTAAGATAGAACGCAGGCGCATATAAGAATCGAAATAATATAGTTTAAGATAGAACGCAGGCTCATATAAGAATCGAAATAATATCGCTTAATATAGAACGAAGGCGTATATAAGAATCGAAATGATATGGATTACGATAGAATGCAAATGTAGATAAGAATCGAAAATATATCGTTTAAATAGAACGCAGGCGCATATAAGAATCGAGATGATATTGTTTGAGATAGAACGCAGGCGAGTATAAGAATTGAGGGGATATTTTTTAATATAGAACGCATATAATTTTTGATAATAAATTTGCATAACGATTTTATATACGAGTAACTTTGCTAAAAAAGTTAATAAAGTCTATCAAGGAATTCGTCGATAATGCTTTTGGAATACCATAAATGTAGCATTGATAACAATTTCGTATTTAAAACAGTTTGTTGACCTTCATTTGTATTGGGAGACGGCTTCGGTTGTTCGAAAGGAACAAACTTATAGCATAAAGATTTTGGAAAACTATGCTCAAGTACTTCAAGTCTCTCTCTAATCATCTTAGCAACTTGTCTGTACTCCTCGCGAACCTTTGCATTTTCATTTCGCCATTGACTACTTGCCATTCTGGAGACTATGGCCATCTCTAGTCTGTGGTTGCGTCGTAAAAGTTCCTTCGTGTATACGCGACGATACACAAAAAAGCTATTTGGGCATTTCTTGCCGATCTTTTCTCCTGGTTCGATAATAAAATCGTCGATTTTTATTTCTGATGCTTTCGGCATTGTAATATCTATCGGAGAAAGATCATAATTATCTTTTCTGAAACATTTTTTAGGTTTAGAGGCTCTTGGTATACTTGAGGAAGAACGCCGTGTTTGAGGAATACGAGTCATATTTTACAAACGAATATCCTGAGGAATTGAAGAGTTATCCTTAACCTTATATAAGAATTCTCCATCAAAGCTAAAATACATGTAATATTTGTAACTTTTATAATGCAAAGGTTCCGAAAAGTAAAAGAAAGGTAATAAATCAAAGAACAATATATAAATCAGTTTTGAAATTAAATTAATAAAAGGTTACGAAAAGTGAAAAGAAAGGGAATAAATGAAAGAACAAGAATAAATAATTTTTAAATTCTAGTATCTAATTTATTTAGCGGAGAAGATTCTTTCTTTCATTATTTCTTTTTAAAGATGACTGCATCATTAAAACGGGCGAATAAAAGTCATACCTACGCAGTAATTAAGACAAAGCAAAATTACGTACGTAAAAGAAGAAGAAAATTAAAAATAATTCCGTACTTAATCTAGAGATACTTAATATGCTTCACTTGGGTACGCGAGATTTTTATTCGCGGGTTGCATGTATTAGCAATCTCCGATTACATTAAATTTACTCTCGCTCGTTTAATTTCCGCATACATTATTCATCGAATGCAAATTATTTTATTTACAATATCCAATATTTATTATTGACCTGCGAGACCTTCACATATTCAGAATTCATTTGCGTTTACATATAGTGATATATACAAAACTTTGTATAAATAAAAAGGCAAAGCATTAATCGAATTCACACGAAATGTCGGTTATGTAATCTTATTATTTTGTGTATATAACTTTTCTTTTTTAATTTGCTTTAACGAAGAAACCCGAATATAAAAATAATATTGGTTTTATATAGTGGAAGAAACGGATTATACAATATTTAATATTGTGATAACTGATCGCAGTCATGCTATATTATAATATATACTGTATACTGTATATACAATATACATGTACGTATAAACAATAACTTACGGTTCGTTACTTTATCCGTAACCCTTGTGTACTAGAAAAAAATTTCGCCGCAAGATTCATAAGCGACGTACGTATACTAAAATTGGATCATCAATAGCTAAAATGGAATGATCCATACCATCCGCGTTTCATATTTCTTATAAGAACATTTAAGCAACTTGGATACGTAAAGGGGTTTCCAAAATATATTGTTTCGTTTTTTATTGTTTTTTAATAAAATAAAAGCCTTCGACTACGTATTCCATTTTTAAAATGTGCGTAGTAATTTTCGTAAATACAGTATTTTCATAAATGAATTATATAATTGATCATCGATAGTGCAATTTTTTAAATTAAAATAAATTTAATTACAAAAAATTTCGTATGAAAAACTTGAGGTTTAGCTAATTAGTAGGAAAAATAATCAAAATATGTGAGAAAAATGAAGACGTGATGTAAGTAAAATATTTTAGAGTTAAGCAGAGCGAGCAGAAAATAAATATGATCCCCCTGAACAGCGTATATCTCAAACCTTTATATTTGTTCAATATACTTACTAAGTTTCTTTTATACTAAATTAGGAAGTTTCCCCAAAATATCTCTTAAAATACGCATATTTCCAACTTCTTTTTTTTTTATTTAACACTGCTAGAAATTACTTAAATTATCTATTCCTTTATGCTGCTATTTTAAACGTTCTAATAAATTGGGTTTTTATCTTATTGTTATTTGCGTGACGCATACTTTAAGTTATTTTTTATTTCTAATCACTTAGCCCGAACATGTTAGCATCCATAGCGACGCGATCGCTTCCCGTATTCCCGATTTTTTTACCCTATAACTGTTCTAGTAGGCAGCAATATACTGTATTAAAACCATATTTATTTATTAATGAAAATAATTTGACAAAAAAATTATGTTACTATAAAGCAAGTTTTGGTACGGTTGAGAACTTTTATGCGTATTAGTTTGTTGTTGTGATTTCTATATATTAAATATATCACAGTAATTACCGTAATAAAAAAATCATAATATATATACCAAAGAAGTGGTGAGATAGCATTCGCTTGATAATATATTCTAATAAAAGTACTTTTCATAGAATTTAATATCTGATTACTATATTACTTCTGTTGGTAAAGCAGTTGCTTATAATAATAGCAATTTTTGGCGAATTTTGATATTTTTATAGTCAGTTTTAGTCTGTCTACATTAACCTTGGCATATTCCTTGCTTAATATTTGATAGTTGAGTAAAACTGAAGTGATCTATTATTCAGTAATATGATGGATCTTTATTACGTATATTTATATTGTATTGCCAGTCTTGGTATTTTGGAATTGAATGGATCATTTCTCATTTTTATTTATCTGAAATTGTTTCAATAACAAGAATTGACTCAATGAGCTTGATTATATATTCAAATATTTTTATACTTGTATGCTAAATATTCAGTAAATAAGAGATCTTATTAAATTATTCTTGTAAATGTATACCATATGTTTATATTTATACATTATACTGTATATAAATTTTTTGTTTTCTTATTGTGATTATTAATTAATTTAATTTATTTTTTAATACTATTTCCGAGTATTAATACCATATTTAAAGTGTCTATTAATTATTAATTAATATATATAATAAATGTTTATTTAGATCACTTATTTTTTTTATTAAGCTGGCTCAGTCTTACTTTATTTGAATTAAGTAGAGTATACATATTGATTTTGTTAAAACTACCTATATTAACCAAGTTTGATATAAAAGAGAGTTTCACCTTATGGCTTGTCATCACTCCTGTTGGGGTCTAACTGGCCAAGGCTGGCTAGTATAGTAAAGATTTTTAAAGATATCAAATATATATATATATATATATATATTTAATGCTGGCTCAGCCTTACTTTATTTGGATTAAGTAGAAATGTATATATTGTTTATGCTATGACTACCTATGTTAACCAAATTAGTTCGATAGAGAAACTCACCTCGCGGCCTGTTGCCACCCTATTGGGAGCTAACCAGCCAAGGCTGGGCTAGTGCTATATAAAATAGTAAATATGTGGGAGGGGTGTGTAATGTTTTTTATGTATTTTCCTATATAATTGTTTACCAGGTCTATGTATTGACCTTTTGTGTTTTTCAGTTATATTGAACTGTGTACTTTTCTGTGGAGTGCTGTATCTGGCTATTCTTTCAATTTTCCATGTGATACCTTGCAGTTTTTTTATTTTTAGAATTTTTCGCATCTTTGGGTCCAGATGTTGTAGAGATAGTTGCTAGTCTCTTATCTAATTTCTTTTATACATTTATGTATTTGTTATTTGTTCAGTACACATCTGGCTACTATATTGTATGTTTCTTTGAGTACAGCTCCTTTGATAGTACATTTAAGGTATTTGGTATACTTCAGGAAGTTGTTTTTTAGGTAGTTGTTAATTTGTACTTCTGTATCTTTTATCTCGCTGTATTGCCTAACTTTGTCAATGATTGTGTTTCTTATATGCTCTTCTGTTCTCTATTATTAATCTTGACATATGAAAGGATGTATGTTTCTCTCTTTGGATCTGCAGAATATACATTTGTCATCTTTGTACAAGTTTGTTAGTCTCTGATAAAGTTTTGTTTTTGTTGGAAGTTCTTCGTTCCATAGGTATAAATTGAATCTCCTTTGTTATTGATCTATCCCGTTGGTACATTGTTCACTCATTCTAGTTGGTTGTAGATTTGACAGTGTTGTATCTCAATATATGTGTTTAATGACCCTATCACTGAATTCAATTCTTGTTCTGTTCAGTAGTCTCTATCTGACTAGGTATGTTGCCTTGATTAGTTCTTTGGCCATAGTTTTGATGGGAACTTCCAATATGTTGTTATTCCATTGAGATAGTAATATGAATTGTGAGTTTTTTGTAGGGTAAATACTAATTATTTTGTATCTTGGTATAATGCCTTGATAAGTATCTATTTTGGCTAGTTTGTCTGCTTGTTTATTATATTTGTTACCTGTGTGGGCCTTGACTTTAATAAGGTCGATCTTCAAATAGTTGCCAGTAACTATGTCTTTGAGTGGTTGGATAATCTCCAAGTTTTTCTGTTTTTACAAGTTGTGTATATGGTTTTTCCTCATTACTTTTTGAATGCTATTGATTGCTACTTGACTATCTGTGTGTATGTTAACTCTGCTATATGAAGGGAGTGTACTGATTACTATAAATATAGCCATCAATTCTGCTCTAGTCAATGAGGAGAAGTTTTCTATCTATCCTTGAAATTGGAATTCTTGATTGTTCCTAGTTATTATTATCCATCTGAAGCCCATGTAATATTGGTTGCAGTGGCATGACATAGATCCATCGGTATATATTTCAAAATTGATTTCATTCTGTATTTGCTCTATAATTGTAATTAATTCTTCGAAGATGAGAGGTGTTGCAGTCAAAGTCTTCCTAATCTGTTCGGATATATTGTTCTCAGTAGGTATTTGTACTTCAACTGTATGATTTGTTGGTCTGTATTCCTGCTCTGTAAGCATTGTTGAAATTGAGTTTGGTAAAGCTCTGCTTCTGAACATGTTGTTTGCCTTCATAACATTTGGACGTGTTGAGATTTTGCTCCATTGTACAAGAATTGTTACTGTGTTTTGCTTGCTGGCTGTAAAGTTACATGTAGAGTTGAATTGAGTCTGTTGATTTATATTATATCTTGTGCATTCATTTAGAGGAGATTCATCAGATGCCTGTGTATAGTATCTATAGATTGTTGAGTCATTATCTATCTTCCTTTGTTTTCTGCCAATGATTAGTTCTGCATTCATTTCTATTGCTAACCAATGTAGTTTTGCTATTGGTGTATCTGTTGTTGATATGTATTGTTGGAAACAATTGATTTGCCCTTATTGTTTGTCGGTTATCCACGTCTGCAGTTTGTGTTATAATGTAAAGAACCATGATGGGGTAAAGCCTAGTATTGATTTTTAGTGGACCACATCTTTTATTAATATATATATTGTACAGATTTTGTGGATACATCAGGTCTTTCCCCAGAGTCACAATTGAGGGATCTGTACAAATTCCTTATTACATATTTGTCAACAAGTAATTATACATTTTTGAATTAAACCTATCTATATGAGTAGCTATATCTATTCTACTTCTATATATAACTACTATCTATTTGGAAAGATATGTGATTCTTTCTTAATTTTTACTGAAACAATTTATTTATATTAAGAGTAGTCTGGTTATCAGGCTGTCAAATTTTCTTTATCCTCTATTTTTCAGATTTTTGTTCTTCGGAGTGGTTCGCAGATTTCTTCTCCCACCAAGGCCTTCCGATAGTCAAATTTGTTAAACCCGGCATAGTCACATACTTGAATTCTTGAACAGATGTCTCAATACCAAGGCAGGGAACCAGGGTTTTCTTCAGTTGATTTACTATTCCTTCCTTCAGTGGTATGCTACCGGTTCAATATCTACTCTTCTTATTACTGGTTCTTTTCTGGTAACGTGATTGTGTCAGAATAATCCTACCTGATTTTGGACATTCAACTGTATTACAATCTTTATATAGATCATCCTGTGACCACATCGGAAATCCTATTTGACCAGTGATCAGAGCTATATTCAGAAGTATCAGGTAGATCTACTAGCATCAGGAGTTGCCCCCTGGAGGATTTGATCTAGTAACCTTGTGATACGACCTATAGAGTGCTAATCACTGCACTACAGACCCGTAGGTCTAAGATATCAGATGGATATATAATATTTTTAATAAATTAATTACTTATGTAGTTGTTGATTAAATTTATAAATTGATCTTTTGTGTCTTTCTACTTTGTTGAGCCTGTTACTTTTAAATGGGATGCTATATTTGATTGTTCTCTCGGTTTTTCTTATAATATTCTATACTTTTTTCTTTCTATAGAAGTCTTTATATCTTGCTTTCCAGATATTGAAAAAATATTTACTTATACAGTATCTTATCTGATCTTATTTATATATTGTTTCCTAATAGGAAGATCTGATATTCATTTTATTGTAAAGCTAAATTTTTCTTTTTAGGACAGTTACTTTAATATAACATTTAGGGTATTTTAGAAAGTATATAGAGCTATTGTTTCTATATCTCTGTATATGTATTCAGTATTCTCAATAGTTTTATCAAAACTCTTTACACTGATTCTTTGATCACACACAAAAAAGACATTTGCAAGAAGTTTTTATTCATCTGGGTCAATAAAGTCTTATCACTTTCCTTAAACCAACTTGAAAATATTTCAAGTATTATCAATACTCCCTTTTCCTCTTATTTATCAAGCTCTTCAAACAAAAGCTTGATCTCTGGTAATCAAGTAGGTTAAGAAACACCTTTTCTATACAAAATAAGATAGTTCTGAAATGAAGAAGAACTAATGTGCCATTATTTTATACTGTAGAGAAATAATACAGAGCTGATGATAAGAATTAAAGACAACCTTTCCACCTGTATAATTATGTGCTAGCTCTAATAGTGCTCATTCTTGGATTTTTATAGTTTGATCCCGAATTTTGAGTAATACAAAGTTTCTTATATCATGATTAAACAGATTAGTAAAATAAGTAAACAAGTTCCTATTGATTATCTTATATATCTTAATGCATTTTCTTAATATTCATAAGAATCTAAGGTTCTTTATAAATTATTTATGTTTAGATGTGAATAAATATAAGACATGAAATCTCCTATATCAGTGGCTATCAGGAAAGAACAAGCTATAATATGACACATTAGTTAATCACAACTTATTAATTTCATATTTAGCAAATAAAAACTGATAACTTGGGTATTATCTTTTTGAAGGGTTTTGATATACCTACTTCCTCACTATAAACCAACAATAACAATATCAATTACCAATATCATTGGCCAATATCTGTACATACCCCTCCCCTCTTAAAAATTTTCTTTTAGCCCTAGTGAAGGTAAGGCTCTACATAAGGAATTACAATATTGGTGGTGTTGAGTACCTAAGGTGAATCTCTAGCACATTAGTTTTTCCTTTTAAGGGATAGTAATAAGCTGCTTGATGAGTTTAGGCCCAATGGGTTCAAGAACTAGGTAGCATCATAATGTATTAGATCTAGATATTCAAATTTTAATTTCTAGTTAGTTTGTTATATTAAAGAGAAATATCTATATTAGATAATTATATAGTTACTCTATCTTGATGTAGTAAGATATAATTAATTAGCTCTATTTACTATTTATTTATCTGTAAATCCTTAGATAGTAAGTGTAATTATTCATCCCAGTTGTTACTAGATATACTCTTTATTATAAAAAATGTTATTATGACACATAAATAAACCAATGTCTAAAAATATATACAGTATGTATTCAGTATTCTTTATTTTACTTTTTTTTTTTTTTTAATGGGTGGCTTACATCTTGTTTATTAGATATTTTTATGATAAGTATATACAAATTTATTTTATATAAATTTATCACTCTATCTACCTAAGTAAACTCACTAAGGAAATCTTCCTACCATGTGGCTTATTGCCGAGTACTGATATATACTTGACTAATTTGTCAAGGCTCTACCTGTCCCATAAAAATTTTATTGTAAATGAATAGATTGTGTTTCAGTTGATCCAGTGCTAACTAGCATGTGTCATAAGTACATTGATACCTGGGATACAGGATTTGTGTATATTCTTTTCTGTGGATATAGGTTGCCATTGACTTTTGTCTTTTGTGATGATATTGTGTTCCTTTTCCCATTGTACAAAGTTTTCACACCTTTGATTCCATTTTTCTTGTTGTATATTGAGGAGTCTGTTAACGATATCTTTGATAGTTTCTTTATGATATTCTACTGGTGTGTATTTTTTTATGGTCTTTATTAAGTCCATTGTAAGGGCTCCTCTTATTATGTAGTTCTTGATCTCATTTGTCCAGAATTTTGATTGTTTGTTGAGTTCTTTATTGAGGTTGTGTTTTATGGGTGTGTTTGATCTACTGCTGACTTCTTCGTTAATTATTTGCTATAGTTCTCTGTAAATGTCTGCTCTGTTCCCCTTATATATTATGCAGTGTGTGTTGTTTTCTATTTGTTGGCAGTTAAGGCATAGATTGTCCATGTAAGTGTTTGCCGCTCTTCTGTATAGTTTGTCCTTGTTGATTAGTTTAGGTTCCAAAATCTATATCTGAAGGATCTACTATTGTGGTCCTTTTGATTGGTAGGTCCTGTTGTGAGTTTTGATGGTGATCTGTTGGTGAGTAAGGCCTCCCATGCAATGTCGTTTAATGTGGAGATACTATCGGTTGTTGTAAGGTTGCAATCAAGGCTTCTCCAATTGAGAATATGTTTTATACTGATTAAACTTTTTATTGTGATTGTGATTGTGTTGTCTAAGGTGTGTCCATTCCATTCTTGTATCCAGTTTACCATATTACTTCTGATTGTTATGCATTCTATTTCAAATGCCTTTCCTGGTATGGTGGTTTCTTTTGCTATGAGATCCGCTCTATCATTGTGTTTGTCATTACTGTGAGCTTTGATTTTTTTCCAGGTGATAGAGAGTTTTTAGTTTTCTATAATGTGGGTTATAGAGTTGATTAAGTTGTTGTTTTTAAGAGTTCTCAGGTTGGCTGAATTTATTTGTGCCTTGTTTATTGCTCCTAGGGCTGCTTGACTGTCACTGCAAATAGTGATTGTGTAGTTGGCAGGTGCTATTGTAAGGAAAGTGAGTATCATGGCGAGTTCTGCTCTTGTGAAGGATGGGAACTGGTTTATTTTTCCTTGAAAACTGATGTCTGGTCTTTGGATAATGTGCCAACCAAATCCCATTTTTTGGTTTGAGTCTAGTAATTCATCTGTGAAGACTGAGATTTCGTGGAATTTTCCTATTTTGTTGCCAGTTCTTTAATAGTTTGCTTTGATGTTTTGAGGTATCTTTTGATGATAGTTTTGTTGATTGTTATTTGGTCGTTGAGAATGGTTGGTGGTGGGAGAAGGTTAGGGTGTAAGAATTTATCTCTGAGGATATTGTTGAGACTGTCAGGTGATATTCTGCTTCTTTGGCAAAGTTTTTTAGAGTATGAGTTTCTTGAACTGGTTTTGCTTTAGTGAACTGTAATGTTAATCAAGCTATTCTTTTCTTTGTCGAAGATACATTCACCTTGTTTTCCTGAGGTATTCAAGGGACATCCATCACATTCTTTAAGGGGGTAATAGTTGTTATTGGCTCTAATGTAATGTTGTAGTTTAACTGTATTTTGTTAAATGGTGTGCTTCCTACTGATGACACTTGAGTTGGTGCCTTGAGATGCAGTCCATTTGATTTCTTGATTTGTGTTTCTATTGCTAGTCTGTGTTTGATTTTTGTGGTTTGTGTATGTTCATCTGTTTTAAATCAGCATTGGGATTTTTTGATTTTGTTGGATTTCTTTGAACCAATTGGGTGTTTTCCTGTTTGATTTCTTATTTGCTGTTATTATTTCTACCCATTCTGCTAATCTGGATCCTGTGTAGTTAGTGATTTGATTTAAGAAAAGGATAGAGTTTGTTGTAAACTGTTTTCTATGTTTATTGTACCATATTGGTTCTGTTATTTCTTTGATGGTTATGTCTGTTTTTTTGAAAATTTGGAGGTTTTGTGCTATTCTTGTATATCTGTGTTGTCTGAGAAGGAAGAGAAGATTATGTGTGAAGTCATGTCCTTGAGGTAGAAATGGGTCTGTAAATTGTATGCTTGTTATGGATTTAGTTGACCACCATCTGTTTTGCACTTCCTATAGACGTATGCTAGTGATTTTCCCTATGATATCTTGTCTGTTTATTCTTTGGTATCGGTTGTTAGCATGGAGTAGTAGTTGTCTGTTCCAAAGGTGGAAGAAATCATATTTCTAGTGGATTGTATAGCATTGTGTTGGGTGCTATTTTTGCCAGGTTGAGTTTATGTTCATAGATAGGATTTAGAATGCTCATGATTTTGTTACAGTTTGGCTTTGTAAGAACCATGTCCAATAGAAGATATATTATCATTGGTGTCCAAACTTGATTATGTAGGTATCTAATTTGTTTGTCTGTTGTTGCTTTCCATTTGATTGTATTGCATATTTTAGTGTTTTTTCCTTTATCAGGTGTCATTGATATGTTTTTGATCCTTTGTCTTCCAGGTATATTCCTAGGATTCTAGCTACTTGATTTGGTGGAAGCATTGTGATTGGTGGTTCATTGATTAAAATCTGGTTGTTTGTGTTATACACAGAGTTGAGGACTAAAAGATTTGATTTGGATGTGTTGATTTGGATATCATTTATTGTGAAAAAGGTTGAGCAGATATCACTTATTTTTTGTAATCTTTTTTGACTGCTTGCTATTAGAGTGGTATCATCCATGAATGCTAAGTATGAGATGTTTTGGGTTAAGATGGTTAGTGGTGTTGTGGGTTCTTCTATTTTTTTGTTGTGAGGGTATATCCCTTTCATGTTTTTGAGATCAGGGATAGTAGTAGGTCATAGAAGATTCTCTAGAGTAGGGGTAATATAGTGTCTTCTTGATCGATTTCATCTTCTACTGTATACTGCTGTGTTGGACCAAATGGTGTGATTACGTGGTTCTGTCTGTTGTCACAGATATTCGTGATAATTTAAATGATGGTATCTGGGCATCTGATTCATTGGAGTGCTAGTTTGAGTCTTTGAATATTTACTAAATCGAAGGCTTTTACCATGTCTAGGCTCAGGATCCATGCTTTATTGCCATGTTGTTTTGCATTGTCCTGGATTGCTCTGATTATGTGAATAGGTTCTTGTGTACTACAACCTGGAAGGGCTGTCCAGTTGTGTTCAGATAAGATTTGGTGAGTAGTGAAGATTTTAACTAGTCTGTTGTTGATGATTTTTGTGAATACTTTTCATGTTGTTTCAAGAAGAGTGATCGGTCATGTTAGGTTGATGTTGTTTTCCCATGGTTTTGATTTGGGGATGGGATATATGCTACCCTGGCTCCACTTATTTGATACTGTGCCTATTTGAAGTACATTATTAAAAAGGTCTGCTATATAATTGATTGTGTTTTTGTGAGTTTTTTGAGTGTGATATAAGGGATGCCTAGTGGTCCTGGTGCTGATTTGTTGGAGCATTTCCTAAGTACATCTTGGATCTCTTCTGCCGAGATGGTGTTGGTTACATCAGTATACCATTCCTTGTTCACCTGTTGTATTGCTTTATATTCTTCCTTCTACATTGTAGAGTAGATCGTTTTGGTGTTTCTTTATTGGTTCAGTTCTGGTAATGTGTTCTAACTGCATCTTTGATTTTTTCTGGATCTGTAGTGATTGTTTCATCTGGTTTATATGTGATTAGCTTGTCTAATATAATGTGTCTTTTTTGGTCATCTAGTAGATTTCTGATCATCTGTTTTTTGTTGGTACTGAAATATAATTGTATCTTGCTAGTCATTCAGATATGGCTTCTGATTGTCTATCTCTACATAGTTTATTGAAGATTGTTTTATGTGTGCCTCTTATGTTTTAGATAAATTTAATCTATTCTGTGATGTTGACTGGGCAAAGGGGCTTCTTTGAAGGGTCTATAATGATAGAGTATTTGTTGACTAGTTTATTTAATATTGACTTGATTTTCTTGAGTATGTGATCTGATGGTGGATTGTTGTTGAGCATTTGTTTGCCCAATGAGTAATTTTTGAGAGTTTGCATAGGGCATCAGTGGAAGGGCTAGGTGGTTTTAGCGATCTCTTTTTTTCTTTGAATTTTTGATATGAAGGACAATACTTTATAGAATGGTTTCTCTTAAAAGGTTTCATTTTTTGTTCACTTTGTCTGTAGCGATATTAAGTTTTTCCCATGATTGTTCAAGCTTGGATTGTATGTGTTCTCCAAAATCTTTCCATTTCTCTTAGGATGTGTCATGCCAATTATATCTGGTATTGGGTTGTAATCTGTATCTGTTCGATTCTGGGGATTCAGTGTTCCAATGTTGTATGTTACAGTATGTTGCATTATGGTCAGTTTCCATTACTTCTTTGTCGATTTCTTGTATCTGTGTTTCTGTCAGGAGCCATAGTGGTGATGGGGAGATCCATATTTGATTGATTCTGCTGACTGTGTCTTCTGTTTTGCTCTATATGTGTTGGGTACTATGTGGATTGATTTCTCGAAAGGTATCTATAAATTGGTTGTTTATAACCATTGTATGAGCTTCCCCATTGGGAGGTATTGCTTGGCCTTTGGGAGCTTTGAGTTGGACATGTCTATTGTTATGGGTCACGTGGGTAACGCGATTTACACGTAACGGTCTAGAATCCAAAAACTCGAAAGTCTGGCATAAAAGATTGAGTGTCACAAGATAAGAAACTATAGATAAGGCTTGGGTACTGATAAGGGAACTGTGTGTAATTGAAAAGTATAGAAAGTTTAGCAAAGCTTAGGGTTAGTATAGCTGATTATAAAGTAGATAGCCATTGTTAGATAGAAAAGTATAAATAGCTTACCAATGTATGCTGAAAAGGCAGAGCTGAATGTGTTAGGAAAAACAGCCCTCATTAAGAATAGAGATAAGAGTTAGTGATATACCAAAGAAACAGAACACAATAAAGATACACTTATTTTTGGCCAAGACAATCACCATGCCTCTGCCTTCACTAAGTGTTTTTTATAGGAGACATTCTCTTCTTTGTGTCATTTGTGAGTATTCTTGAGAAGTCATGGTTACGTGAGGTGTTATCGTTTAGTGACAGACTTGCCGGGATAGCCCACAACACTATGCTAGGGTTGAGAACTGAGTTGAGATCTCCTAGTATTATCATTTGACTTTTTGAGGCTTTTGCTTCATTGATAAGTTTAAGGATTTATTTAGTGCACTCTTGGTTCAACTGATGTGCATGGGTAGGAAAGTAAATGACTATGATTCTGAGTTTACGTTTGAATTTGAATAGTAGGTCTATTGTAATGATTTTGTCTTTTCATATTTGTTTTTTATAAATATGTTTGGCTAGGTGTTTTTTGATTAACAGTACTACTTCAAATCCTTTCATTTGATTACTTGTGTTGCTCCATGTAGTTTGGTAGTTGTTATATTGGATGAATTTTCCTTCCATATTGCTGAGGTTTGTTTCTGTGAGTGCGAGAATGCTTGGCTTGTGTTTGTTGATCCATTCTATCCAGAAGAGTAGTTTTCCTAGGTTTGATTTAAGACTTTTGATATTTGTTGTAAAGATATTTTAAGTTTGTCCCATGATTGTGTAGTTTGGATTGTGTTCAAGTTGATGTTTATGTAATAGATGGTGTTGTTTACTGATGTGGCGATTTGGAGTTGTCAAGGGGTTTTGGTGATGATATATTAATGTTTTCGTCTGTTGTAGAATCTGAGTCTGGCCATGATAGATTTGTTTCAATTTGTTGTGTTCTGAGTGAAAGGTTGTTGGGATTGTTAGTTTGATAGTTGTGTATCAGGTTTATATTTGTATATTCATTGTTATCATTGGAATTGTTATATATATTTCCCATAGTTATTGATTATTGGTATTAATCTTGGTTGAGGTCTGAGCTAGGACATCTATTGTAGTAAAAATTTGGTTCATTTTGTCTTGCATTTCATCAATAGAGTTGAAGAGTTGTGTTTGTGTGTTTTTAAGATCTTCAAAACTATCTTCAGGTATGGATTGTGTACTGTTAGATTGTAATATGAGTGTTGAGTCTTGCAATGTTGGTGTATATTCGCTATCCATTGATTCATAGTATTCTTCATCATAGTATTCCAGGTTAGTGATCTGCTCATCCAGTTCTACTACTTGATGTTTGATAGTGTTTAGTTGTTACTGGATTTCTTTGAGGATGTTACCGATGTCTGCTAGGGTTGTTGGATTTTTCTGTTTTGGTTTTATTGTATGAGAGACTGCTATTGCATATGTATCTGCTTTTGATGTTTTGGGTGTTCTTGATTTGCTGATATTACAGATTAATGAAGTTTTTTCCAGTCTGAATTTGTTGTAAAGGTCTCCAAATTTGGTTGCTTGACTTTTATTGTAGATATCCCATTGAAGGCACCTTTCCTTGGTGGAGCAGTTTTTGGCTAGGTGGGATGGTGCATTACATATTGCACATAATTTTGTTGAGATTGGAGTGAATGAGAGAATTGTTTCTCCTTGTTGGTATTGTACTTGTACTGTTGCTAGCAGGTCTTCTTGTGTTTCGAAGCTGACAACTGCAAATCTTTTGGGTTTGTAACCCCTGTTTGCTGTCCTTGGGATGTAGCATGTGTGTCCCTTGCATTATATGAGGATGTTTTTAATATTCTATGCTGATGTGTTGAGAGGAAGGTTCGTTAGTTTGCTGTGATCTTGTGTCTTTGTTTCATTTGTTTGGAGTGTCCATTTTGCATCATTAATTCTCATTGAATCTCCTTTGATTTGAATGCTTCTGGCATTTACTAATTTACATTTGAGTTCTTGATCTTCAAAAGTGATTGTGACACATTACCATAAGTTTTGGGTTTTCATAGTGATACCTTGAATTTGGCCATGTTTGATGAAGGCTTGTTTGACTTCTATGAGTCTTGTGTTTAAGGGAATGTCCTATACCACTATGGAATTTCCTTTATTGATTTCTTGGCATCAGTTTTTATGTGCATCAACCTGTTGTTTTCCATTTCTGGGAGCTCTATGGTTGTTGCGTGCTTTGCTGCATGTTGATCTGTGAAGATGGCAATGATTTGCATATCTTCTTTTTTTTCTTTACTGCGTACAGTCAGAAGTCCTTTGAGGGAGTTGAGGTCTAGGATAATATGTTCTAGTTTTTGGTGTATTGTTTTTTCTTTAACTAGTTTCACTGGGATACAAACCTTATAGCATTCACGTCCATATCAGATTGTTCTATCAAATGGTGATTTGAGTCTTGGTCTGCCTTGAGGATTATTGATTTCTCTGTTTTTGTCTTCAAAAATGGTGAACCATTTTTGTTGTGAGTTGCTTTCCTTTTTAGTTTTCATCTTATTATCTGGGCTATTGTTTCGAGCTGTTTGTGGTTTCTGGGTGATGGTTCTTCTGTAGTGATTTTTTTGTTACTTACTCTGTTCATTGGTTGTGTTGAGTTGTGTTTCTACTATATCACTCCATGAAGAAGTTGATGCCTCTGACTCCTGGCTTTGTTGTGGCAAATGTTCCATTTCTTGTTGTTTTTCTTGCGGTGTAGTCTCTTGTTATATAGTTAAGTTAATTGTGTTGTTGGTGGGTTGTAGGTCGTTATTGAAGGTAATAGTTGCCATTGATTATGTGTACTTCTTGGCTGCTGTAGTGATGAGTTTCTTTGCATATTGGTTGGGTTCTGGCCAGGTCCAGTTCTTTGCTGACTCTTTTGTCATATCTCAAGATGCACTCCGTGATTGTGGGAGGGTTGTTGGAAGCTCTAGAACTTCTGTTGTAACTTTTAATCTTTCTTTGCCTTTCATTTTTAAAAGTTTCCAAAAAAGAAAATTTTTAAGGATCTGGTTGGTTATGGGAAAGAGTTTTTTTTTTCATATTCTTATTTTACTATAGTTATATTTTTTAGATAATTATATAGGAAGTTAATTTTTTATTTTTTCACTGTTTTTAATTTTTTTTTTGCTGATTAAGTTTTGTTTATTAGCTTTGATAAAGTAATTTACAATACATGTTATAGGATTTACAAAAAAAAGGTTCAAGGTATTCTATATATTTTTTATACTATTAAACTTTCTAAAACTATAGTTTACTGGATGGCTTATTGTTACTTTAGACTAAGGGAGAAACTAACCTGTCAAGGTAAAGTTAGTGCCAATTTTTATATTAAACAAAAAGAAAATAGAAGTGTTGTATTTGATAAAATTGTTCAAATATTTATTAGTAGTAGTAATATAACTATATTTAATAGTTGTTCATTGATCTATCTGCTATTTGTTGAACTTTTTTTATATATTTGTGTGTTTTTTCAATTTGTTTATTAATTTCTATTGATTGTTTCCATTGTTGAAAAATATGATACCAGTTCAACTATTTGTGATAGAGTAGTTCTTTTATTTGTGAGTTATTTCTTTAATGCACTAGAGGAATATATTATAATTTTGTATATAACTGATATTAGAAACTTAAAAAGTATTCTTTTAATAAAAAGTTTGATTTTTGATAACCTTTATAAAGATATTTATTGTTTGATAATTTGTATATGGTTGTTTTTCATTGTTGGATGAATGTATTTTTTTGTATGTATTGATTATAATTTTTTTATTTGTGCAGTAAGATCTTATAGTATATTATTATAGAAAAAAGAGTAATAGTTATCTTCTATTTAATTTCCCGCTGATCCTAAATTTCCTAAAAAATTTCCTTTTATGGTAATTTTCTTGGAAAATTCAGAAGCCAGCCTCAAAAACAAGAGAAATATCCAACAAGCAAAGAGAACACTAAGCTCAATAGAAGCTCAAGCAAACAAAAAACTATCGGCAATAGTTTCAAGGTAAGTATAAGGAAACTAACTTATACTTTACAAATTATTTCTTTACAGAAGAAGAAAACACCAAGGGAAACTGATTCACAGTAAGCTCCTGGAGGCCCAAACCTCAACTCCACAAAGCTCTCAGCCAGGCCAGTGCAGTTTCAGTCCAAAGTTTACAACACCTAGGAGGACGTCCAAGCCTCAATTACTCAACAGTAAAGAAACTCTAAACAACACAACAACAGCTTACAAACAAAAACACGTAACGCGAAAACGAACACGTCCTCAAAACTAATTAACAACATATTACGTGTTAAAATAAACAACAAAAAGAGAAAGCGTCAACTCTGCAACCCCACGTGTCAACCCCAAAACCCCACGTGTTTTCCCAAAACCACGTAATCATTAGACACAACAGAATCTATTTATAGTAGCAACGACAGTCAACAACAATAATTAATACGTAAACAAACAAACAAACAAACAATAATAGACTAATACAAAAAAGGAAAACAACAACACGTTTTCAGACAAAAACAAAAACAAATCAACAACTCAAAATAGCAAGTTATTTTTCC